>JABFPB010000672.1:0-33688 GCA_022817645.1 Ceratoteleas bidentatus
CACATTTGATCCCAGTTTCTTTAAGCGGGGGTCAAGGGCTATCATTACACAAAAAATCATGGTGATCGGTTGAAAAACGACAAAAATAGCCATTTCACTTGCGATACCCCTTAAAGGAACTCCAAGTGGTGTCTACGTGGATTCCAGAGTCGAATATTCCTTTCCGTATAAGGGAATCCACGTGGACTGAACTAAGAAGTTACGTGCATTCCACGTGGATTCCACGCGGAAAATAAAGTGAGGATTGGATCACCGAATGGATTCGTGGAATCTATGGGGAATCTAAGGGGATTCAATGTACGCATTCCCTCATTTTCGAGTTGAATCCACATGGAATGAAATAGGATTTCTCGTGGAATCCAAGTGGATTCCACGCAATAGTATATGTTGCTCCAAGGGAGATATTACGGGAATTTCCGTCTCCCCTGTAAAATTTGCAAACCGAGCCGGAGGCGAGGTTTGTAAGCGCGACGCAGGGAAGAATGCCACTTTCCGGAATCTTATGTAGGAAAGCGGCATTTTCCTCCCGAGTGATGTAAAATCATATTTCACTGCACGTGGATTCAACTCGGAAAAATGAGGGAATCCATACATTGAATCCCTGCAGATTCCCCACGAAGCCTTTCGGAGATCCAAATCTCACGTGGATTTTATTTTCTACGTGGAATCCACGTGAAATCCTACTTTAGTCCAAGTGGATTCAACTCGGAAAAATGAGGGAATTCGTACATTGAATCCCCGTAGATTCCCTGTAGATTCCACGAACCCATTCGGTGAACAAAACCTCACGCGGACTTTATTTTCCGCGTGGAATCCACGTGGATTCCACGTAAATTCTTAGTCCAGTCCACGTGGATTCCCTTATACGGAAAGGAATATTCGATTCTGGAATCCACTTAGACTCCACTTGGAGTTCCTTTAAAATCCACGTGAATTCCACCTTCCGATGAATCGAGATCCTACTTTGATCCACGTGGATTCCACTTTCCATGTCTATACAGGTTGTTCTGTTTCTCTCATAACCAGCATCTTCAACAGCATAACCTCCTCAAAGCCGGACCTGCACATCCACATACCTCACATTCGAAAGCCACCACAACTCGCCCTAAAATGGCCTTACCACAACCTTCAAACTAATCCCTATTCCACCTCCTTATTCAACATACCAACCCTTCATTTCAACCGGGTTTCCCCGCGCGGCGTTCCCGCGGCGCCACCGTCGCGCCGTCCGCCACGCGCGGCCCCCGAGCGCCCTCTGCCTCGGTGGCCGCACTCCTCGGGCATTGCAGCGCATGAATGGCCGTCTCGTTCTGTGTACACCCGAGCACTCTCGTTTCCCGATAGACCATTTTGCCTCTATTCGCGATCGGACTCTGGACGGGAATAGAGACAGAACGCGCGCCGTTTCGACCTGGTAAGTGCAAGCGGCCGCTGGGGCGGCGCGGCGCCCGCGACTCGCGCCAACTCGGCGCCGTCGGCCGCGCGAATTCACGCAAACGCGCGCGAGGTTGCGCTCCGGGGAACGTGCGCAATTCGCGGAGCCGCTCGGCGGGCGGCGCGCGCGAGCGCAACCGAGCGCAACCGCGCGCACAATCGAGCGCAGCCGGAATGACCTCCCGGGCGCCCGAGGAGCACGTGCCGCCCGCCGACAACAACAACCGCGAGTCCGCGCCCGACACGCCGATCATCGACTAACCTCAAAAGCGCGCGGGCCAGTTTGTTTTGACAAACGGCCGCTCGAAACAGCTGCCCGGTAACCGGACAAACACATTCGCCGAGGGAGCAGACTCGGTTTTCAGTCGGGCTTTTCAGCTGATCCTTCGAGTCCGGCGAGTGGAAGAATGGTGTCTAGGGGTAGTTTTTGGAGAGTTTGGAGTGAGGCTCGGATTTTTTGAGGAGGGGAGAAGGGGTGAGAGACGAAATTCGCAAATTTTGCGGAATGTCTGACAAAAGATTGTCAGGTGAGGATGAGAGAATGGGAGGAAATGTTTAGGGATGGAATGTGCTGTGAGGGAGTAAAGAGATGAAAAGAATGGCAATATGTGATTTATTGCAAAAAAATGTTGAGACGAATGGTTTGCAGGTGAAGAAATGTTTGGTAAACTGAAAGTAGGGGAGAGAATGAATGCATTAGAAGTACATTGCGTGTCAATGTATATGTGTACAATACCAAATTCGCATATTACTTTTATTAGCTGCAAATAATCAAGCTCTAATGAGTCGACCTTATTAATAACTCTTTTGTGTAAAAGAGGTTCAAGTTACTAAGGTCAGTTGGTTTATTTCACTAAGCTATCAAAAATTGTTTATGAGGTTTTCAAAGTTGGCTTTTAAAACATAAATATTATTTATACTGAATGGATTTGAATGAGATAATTTAGTTCTTTTTTTGTACAATAAAATATCTATAAAACTGTTACTGATGTTATTGCAGATATTTTGTATAAATATTCAAAAATATTCCATTTATTATCTCTGCAAAAATTAAAATATTTTCAGAGATTGTGTCAAAAAGAATTCTGTCCTGGATATCTTGTCAGACATTTTTTGTCACAGGATATTGTGTCACCAGATACATTATGTTTAAATGTTTAAAAATAAAATGTTTTATCTCAAATATGTTCTCCCTTTGCAATTGATGGTTTATAATTAGGAGTAATATAGGTATAGTTGTAACTAATAAATAAAAAATACATACTAAAGCATTCCAGACTTGAATAATCACTTAAAGACCTCAGTAGTTGAGAGGTTCTCCCAGTTTTTTGTGGATTGTACAGATATGAGATGTTGGATGAAAACAAAACAGGTGTCTTTTGGACAAGAGGGATAATCAAACCAGAGTTGAAGGACTGAAGGAATCAGGTTGAATTACTCAATCGATGTTTCTTCCAATAAATAATGCTTTATCCCCTATGTATGTATACATAATTGTGCGTATAATAAAGGCAGCAAAACTTTCCTAGATTATCACTATGATGTTCATCTAATATTGGATTAGTAACAAACAAACAATTTTAAAAATTACAAAGAAAAACTGAGAAAAGTATTATTTTTTGGGAACTGTTAATTATATCATGATCCCTGAGCTAATGTCTTTATATTGACAAGTTGAAGTAAATGGGGCAGTTGAGGGATTTACGATGTCAGGTGATGATTGAAGGTATTTTTGTTTGAAGGGAGTGCTTAGGAATGTAAAGTAGATGGGAAATCGCAGAACTATGTGAATGGAATCAAAAGATGATTTTTAAATGACATTTGGGTTTATTATGAATAATTATTTTCATATTGAGCATTTCAGATCATTTTCTCAATTTCTGGTAATAGATTTAGTTAAGCATAATGAATTCCAAATGAGAGATAATTTGGTACATTGTTAGGCAATTTTAATTAATTTATATAATATGGCTTACTTTACATCTTTATTTTTGTTCTCAGAATTTTGTCTATTATCAAATCATTGTCTTTGCAATTTTCATTAACATTAATGATGTTAATTTTCATTAACATCTTAGAATGTTAAAAGCTTATTTTTATTGTTATTGCATGATAATACTCTAAATGTATTATTCATCATTATATTCTATCAACGTTACTTTTTGTGTTACTTATCATTAATAAAATGTATCCATGATGCAATAACACGTTCTAACAACATACAGGCTTTGTGTTGTCATTCAACCGTAGTGTTGAATGACAACAAAATCCATAATCAATTGTATTTTTATAAATGATGACTCAATATATGTCAATGCCTAGGGGCACTCACGGGACAAGGGCTATTTTCGCACATTTTTTCGAAGCATTTTCATGCATTTTTCGACAACACGGAAACTATTTTTAAATAAAGCAAGCCGAGTCATCGGTGACCGACTGGAGTCAGAGTATAAACAGATGTATGTCACCTAATTAACTCGAGATTTTGGGGGATTGAGGGGTGTTTTGAGGTGGTTGAAAAATGGTTTTGGGGTCAAAGATAGAGGAGGGGGAGAGGAAATGTGACAGAATGTTTGTTAATGAATTATATGGAAGTATACATTGGTAGAGATGGGATAGATACAGTTTTAAGATTATCTTTTTTGTTTGAAATTAAAATAGGTTGTTTTTAAATGTGTTTATGAAATAAAACAACTGGAAGAAAATGTGCAGCATTATTTTGAGGGATTTACATTATGTAATAGATTTTGTTATACATGTGTAGTTTGTTCAGATTTTCTTATTGCATATTGTTAATTATAGGCACCGGTATACAGAGTGGTATATTGGTGATTGTTATCTTGTAATTTAATTTAAAATCTGACGATATGAATGATATACAACTTATACACAAATAGAGAAACTAAATGATATCTACACAATTTTTTTTATACATATCAATAAATATATAATATTTACCAAAATTCATGTTTATATTACTTCTAGCTCGGTAAAACCATAATTTAATTTAATTAATTTAAATTGTTAAATTTTGAACATAAAACCAAAATATTCTTATGTATAAACTTTTATATTAAAAATGTTGCAAGTTGTAAAAGAACTGTAACATTATTTAAGTACCATTTTATCTATTTACAAGCTGTATATGAAACTAGACATTTAGAACAATATCATAATTTAACAATATCCAGATTAATAATATTTCATTGTTTTTATAAACTTTCTCATAAACTCTCTTAACGTAATGAAGTTAGAGCGAAATGTACACATTCATGTATTTTCTAAAATCATGTATATATAAAACAAAAAATCGTTTTTTTTTTAAATTACAAATAAAATAAGTTAATAATGTAGGACAGTAATAAAACATAATTATATGAATTATATCAAAATATCCTCTACAAAATAGTACTTAAATAATATTAGATAGCCTATGGCTCTAATTGTGAAATAACATTACTGGAGAAAACAAAACTGGGTGATAAAATTCTTGTAACCTGATTAGAGGACAATACTGTAGACTGTTCAAGTTTTAAGTTACACGATCATCATGATATTAAGAATTTCTATTAATTTACATAATGAATAGAATGAACAGCAATGAAATGCCAGTCACATGATATTTACACTGTATAATAAGAAAAGTAATTGTACTATAAGAAGAATCAACAGTCGTTTGAACAACCGCAATATTTGTACTTCCAATTATTACATACAAATTATTTTGAAATAGTTACTTAAAAATGAATCCCAATTTTGTCTAAACAACTGTCGTATTCTAATGGAACCTTTTAAATTCTCGTTACAGAGCTGCTGTACTAGTAACAGTAGCTGAACGAAGGGCAAAATGGAACAAAAACCAGATGTATTAATGTGTCATCAGGATAGAAAAAATGGTACAGACGATGCTGTTATGAATCTTGTTGGTGTCGACGAAAGGGTGGCCATTCTTGATGCTGGAGCACAATATGGCAAAGTTATAGACCGCAAAGTACGCGAACTTAATGTTAAAAGCGAAATCTTGCCTCTAGATACTCCTGCATTTACGTTAAAGGAAAAAGGCTACAAGTGGGTATACAAATCGAAAATTAATTTTCATCAATCTATAAATATTAATAAACATTCTCTTTTCCTTATAAAAAAAATTATTTAGCGCAAATAAATATATTTATTTCAGAAAATAATAATTATCTACACATAAATGTTTAAATAACTAAAATACACATTTAGCAGATATGAAAAAATTCTTTATTTAAGACAACTAAATTTATTTGGATCTAATTAAATTTATTGGATCTAAATACCTTACCTAAGCATATTTAACACTTGTATTTTCATTCTATTTCTATCAATACTAATAACATATTAAACTTTGTACAGAGCCATCATTATATCTGGTGGACCGAGTTCAGTATACGCAGAAGATGCACCAAGATATGACGCAGATATTTTCCGGATAGGTATTCCAGTACTAGGTATATGTTATGGGATGCAAATGATGAATAAAGAGTTTGGGGGCACAGTCATCAGAAAGGAGGGTCGAGAAGATGGACAGTTTCCTATTGAAATCAACACTAAATGTCTTTTATTCAAGTGCGTTTTCATAAAAATTGTAACATCACCAATCCATGCTGGAATATCGCTAACCAAACGCTGTTTCTCTCCAGGGGTCTGGAGAAGGACCAAATGGTTCTGTTAACTCACGGCGACAGCATAGACAGGGTTGCCGATTGTTTCCGGGTTAATGCCAAAAGTACATCAAACATAATAGCGGCGATCGCGAGCGACAAACTCAACTTGTACGGCGTTCAATTCCATCCAGAAGTGGACCTTACTTTAAACGGCCAAACGATGCTCCACAATTTTTTGTTCGGTGTTGCTGGTCTCACTGGAAATTACACATTGCATGGCCGAGAACAGCAATGTATCCAATACATTAGAGATACTGTCGGCAGCAATAAAGTTTTGGTGAGCTCAATTAACGAAGCGATCCGATTTTGGGATCTCTTTTGATCTTAAATTGGATTGGGGTGCAAATTTCTCAATCTGTATTTCTCAAATGTTTTATTCCCAAAAGTCCTTTTTCCCAATAGGCATTTGAACATATTACCAAAGTCGTCATTCCTCATTTGTCATTGTTGTTTGTAAATAGTCATCTGTGTTTTATTTAACACAGAGAAGTGTTACTTACAAGTTGTGAAAAGTGTCATTGTCAAGTTAATAAAAACGAGGGATAAAGGTTTCTTCCTTTATATAGAAGGATATACAGGGATATATCCCGTTTTAATCTTAACAGACGAATATCTTAAGAAATACACATTCTAGGAAAAAATTGTCTCATATGAATCTTATCGAATACAAAGAGAACCACGAATTTACCGTTTCACTTTCATCCTAGGTGACGATCGGTAAAATTGAGGGAAATTAATTTTTGTCTAATAGAAGCCCCCAGTTTTTGTTGCAGATTATGAATCTGTCCTAACAATGTAAATGCGTAATAAAGAATAATAGGGCAGACAATTTTCATTGCTTACAATTTCATTATTTTTTAATGAAAACTCACTTTTTATTGAGTAGTAATTTAATACTAAGTAACTATTGTACAAAATTTTATTGCCAGACATTTTTTATTGAAAAATATGCTATTTTACTCTAGCTTAAATCATCAGACGGCTTAAAACAACAAGTAAGAAGTGTGACTGAAAAAATTAAAACAATAACACTTCGTATATTTTGTTCTGGTAACGTATTTTATTTTGTTCATGGTAAAGCCCGCGGGAATTACCGTGAAGCTGTACCGCGAACATTTAATTCGTTTCCGGGTCGGAGATGCCCATTTCATGTTATCATCCAATTTCTCGAACAACGTGCTCGTCAAGGTGAAATTAAAAGAAAAAGAAAAAAGAAAGAATATGACAACACATATGAAGATCATCCTGACGAGCGATTGCTTCTTATGCTTGCATTAATTCATATTAATCCACATGTGAATCTTTAAGGAATTGAAAATGAAATTGTGTCCATTGATCAACAGCATAGCACATCTTGAAATTGATTCAATATCATCCGCGCTAAATTATCTTATTGCAATCCCTGTCAACCGATGACTTCGTGATAAGGTTGAATTTTTTTAACTGGGCCCAACAAAAAATTGAAGAAGGTTCAACTTTCTTCGACTGTGCAATGTTCCAAATGTTGGATTTATGAATATATATGCGACAGCTATTGGAGCGCATAAAATCCACACTGGATGCGATCGATTAACCATCAAAACCAGTGTTGCAATGTCAATGTTTGGTATAGAATTGTGGATTGTAAGATCATTTTTTTTACGACATCTTATCTGACGATCAGTATCATTTTTCCTAGAATATGTATTTCTCGAGATATTTATATTGGATACTCTGGTTAGCAAATTTTAATATACAAAAGATAACTACAAAATTTAAATTAATCACGTAGAACTACAAATATATTTCTAAACAAAGAATCGAAACATTTTCGAACCCACCTTGAAGTATATTTAGAAAAAATCGAAGATTTGCTTATAACACAGTTAAGTGACTACTATTACCAATGATGCTCAATGTCTCTTGAAATTTTTTAATTTTACAGAAGAAAATGTTTTCTTCAGCTCAGACTTGACTTAGTCACTGCCCCCCATCCCCCCAATAAAATCCATGCATTGCAAAAATAGTGTACACGTAACTAGATGAAAACAGTATTAATTCTACAAAGCATAATCAATGTTTTTATTTCCCTTCCTCGCCTCTGAAAATAATAGACCAGTAAATTCGAGAAAACAATGATTACACTAAACTAAAATTTATTGTCAACCTTTTCTTTTCTTATAAGTCATGATACACGTCCATCCATACATATTTTCCACCCATCCATCTCGAAAACTGCTCTCGAGAATTTCTCAGAAATTATTATTATTCTTCTTCACACCCATCAGCGTCATGAATAAAAAAACTTCAAGTCGCCTTATGTTCAGAGTAACATTTTTTACAAAGTTACATCTATTGGAACTTTTATTCTACGCAACGAGATCTAAACAACTAGTTCACTCTCCCCTAATTTGACTGAAAGCCATTTTCCATAAGAATTCTCCGGGGTACTTTAAATATCTTTATCTAGGATATCACTATATTCAAAGGCATAAGCGCAATAGTAACTACTTGTTTCAACCCAATTTCCTATTGTTTCAATAATTCTACTTTCTATAACTTAGTAAAACTACACACAATATTGTCACCAGAAGTCACAAAACTGTTAGCAAAAAACTAACAAAAGTAAAAAATGACTCAACTTAATAACTCCATCACATTTGTACATCCATGATTATACGGTGTACTGCGATTTCTGGTTAAATTGTTGTCTATGTATTCTGTACCTTTCTTTTTCAAAAGGCAAGGTAGGATTTTTCCTTAATCACTAATAAACCTTTACAGTCACTGCAAAACATAGGTATTAGGAAATAATAACTCGGAAATACGGATCGAGAAAAAACAACTCCCTCAAATTGTCTTCTAATGTCCCATTCATTCTTTGCAGTTATTAGTAAGCGGCGGAGTGGATTCTTCGGTTTGCGCGGCGTTACTGCACAAAGCGCTGAATAAAGAGCAGGTGATAGCGCTTCACATCGACAATGGCTTCATGCGCAAAGGCGAAACCGCCACCGTCGAACAGAGTTTGGGTGAACTTGGGCTCAAGTTGCACGTTATCCGAGCGGGACACTGCTTCATGCAGGGCACAACGACCGTCGCGGCGGACACGGTGCTGCCGGCCGCAAACGCGAACGCCGTCAACAACAAGGGCCCGAGTATACCGGCTATCGGCGCCAGACCGAAACTCACGAAAATGCTGTGCGCCACTACCAGTCCTGAAGAAAAACGCAAAATCATCGGCGACGTCTTCGTCCGGGTGGCAAATGATGCGATGGCAGAGATGGGTCTCAAACCGGAAGAGGTGTTCCTGGGCCAAGGAACACTGAGGCCCGATCTTATCGAAAGTGCCAGCGTTATAGCCAGTGGTACTATTTTTTTCGTTTTGATTAACAAGTTTATTGATTAGAATGTAAAAATGAAAAAAACACCATTTTCAGTTTATTTCCACAAAATTTCAAGAAAATCGATTGCAAATCAGAACATTTTTTTTTTGTATTGCATTGAATGTTTTCATATGAGAGGATAATTAATGATGAATTAATGGCTAAATTGTGGTTGCAGGAAAAGCCGATGCTATAAAAACACATCACAATGACAGTGAACTTGTAAGGGCTTTGCGAGCACAAGGTCGCGTCGTTGAACCTTTGACGGACTTCCACAAAGACGAAGTCAGACAGTTAGGCTGTGATCTGGGTTTGTCGCCTTTCCTCGTTAACAGACACCCCTTCCCTGGACCTGGCTTGGCTATCCGCGTACTCTGCGCGGACGAGGCGTTTATAGACCGAGATTTCTCGGAAACACAAGTTCGTACCAAACCCAACTCCCATTTCTTATTACAAGCATACACCAATCTTTCAAAATGGTTCATGCAATGTTCTTTCGATCCTTGCAGGTAATTGTGAAAATTATGGCAGAATACGAGCAGATGCTCCAAAAGAAACACGCGTTATTGAATCGAGTAGAAGGGGCTTCTTCCGAAAGTGAACGACAACATTTACGGAGGATCACAAATCAGCGTCACATCGCAGCAACTCTTCTCCCAATCAGGAGTGTTGGAGTTCAGGTAAAAATCATAATAAATCAGTATCAAAATATTTTTCTATCATTCAAGTAATGGAAAAAAAAGATTTGATTTAAGATAATTCTTTACTGAAATTCGTTTTTAAGTTACAAGCAATTTAAAATCAAAATTGGAGATTTTTAATAAATAAATAGCCAAATATTCAAATAATGACAAAGATGATTACTTCAACAGGGAGATCGCAGAAGTTACAGTTACGTAGTGGGTCTGTCTTGTGAAAGTATGTCCGAGAGTTCCGATTGGGATGACTTGTTGTTCCTGGCGAAACTGATTCCGCGCGTCTGCCACAACGTGAACCGCGTTTGTTACATATTCGGTTCGATCGTTCGACACCCAGTTCAGGATATCACGACAACACACCTCACGACAAACGTGATATCGACACTGAGGCAGGCGGACCACCTCGCCAACCAGGTGCTCATGTCCAACGACTGCATGGGTGCAATCAGTCAGATGCCGGTCATTCTTATTCCCGTTCACTTCGATCGCGACACAGCCTACAGAACGCCATCCTGCCAGCGCTCGGTCGTCCTCAGGCCATTCTGCTCGAGGGACTTTATGACCGGAACACCCGCCATTCCTGGCAGAGAACTGCCTATGCATGTACGTTAGGCAGTTATTTATCTTACGTAAATTTTTCCTATAGACAATTGGCTGTAGAAATGGATAAATAATGAAGGAAATTGTAAAAAAGATCAAGAAAATCAAATTATTCAAAACGGGTTTTAAAATTATTTTTTTTAGATTGTAATCATTGATTTAAGTGATTCATCCTTTATTCTTAGGAAATTGAAAGATTTGTCATGAATGCCTTCTAATAATGTGGATATTTTGTAGGTTGTCAAAAAGATGGTGACAGAAATCAGCAAAGTGTCCGGAATTTCGCGCGTTCTTTACGACTTGACGTCCAAACCGCCTGGTACCACCGAATGGGAGTAGTGAACGCCGACAGTTGCAAACGGCTGAAGCGCGTTCTATTTTTTCATCATCCTTGTGCGTAACGACTGCGACACGCAAACGTATAATAAACAAACCACTTAACACGACACAATAATTTTTACCGTTTTATATATCGACGAAATTGAATGTGTTCCGTGCAACAACCGACATCCGTTGTTTGTTTTTCTTTTTCGAGCATTGCGATATATTGCGTTCGGTGATGATATAGGGAAAAAGAAAAAATTCAAAGACAACAGTAACCGAGCAAACTAAGTGGATGCGTTCGCGAGTCATTGCGCTCTTGAGGGAAAAATGGTGGTAGTGTTTCATAAAAGATTAAAGAGTAAAAACTAAATAAGACGAATAAAAGAAAAATGATTAAAACAAACAAAAGAATATAATTGTAAAAGATAAGTATACGCGGTTTGCTTGTAAATACGTTCCCGTTTCTTCTTTATTAGATGAATTGTAAAAAAGTGTTTATTTATTTGACTTGAAAGATATTTGACATATAAACACTTGATCATCTCGTGCAACGATTGCATCCCATCGGCGGTAACATTAAATCGCTGTTGTACTCGAGCTGCATATTGTGCTGGATATGCTCCGCTATCTTTTTGTACGTTTCATGCCAAACGCAGTTTCCCAACTTAGTCACACACCTGAAAAGGAATACACGAAACAGTGACGTTAAGGCAACGGGTTTGTCGGGCAGGTTTTCGTTCCAAGGACAATACCACTTCGTCCACACCGTTGGAACGAAATCGATGATGGCAAAAATAACATTTCAAATTTTAATATTAATATGCGAAGTGATGATATGTAGTGCTCTTGAATACAAGCGAATGTTCTCTCATTTGAATTATTTGTAATATGCAATAATATAATATCAAATCTCCTAACATGTCTATGAAGTTGATTCCTTTATTTGTACAGACCTTCCAGATTTACCGGGTGACGATAACAGTAAAAACAGATTGAGCATTATTTGTAATATTTATATTTACAATACTTTTTAAATAGAAAATACTGTTTTCTATTAAAATGTTCTGTTTCTGGCATATTTTTAAATAATTTTAAATAAAAATGTTTAATTAGAATAGATTTTTGCCATTTCGCGATTAGAAGTGGCAACCTTTAATCGCCAATAATAAAGGCTACATTTTATCATAGTAATTTTTACATTTACCTATTTTTATTTTCTATTTAAATATGAGAAAAGCTAAATATTCAACTCTGATTCAAATTAATAATAAAAATCACCTGTGTAAGGTTTTGAGTAAAACATGCAAATCTTCAATTCGTCTTTTCTGTGGGAGCATTCCTAGATAAGTTACTATTGACAGTAAATCCACCTCGTTGATACTTTCCGAATGTAATACCCAAGCTTGTATTTGTTCTTTTACCTGAAAAATAGTATTTATATAAATGTTTATATTATACTAAAATTGATAATATTGTAAATTTGCATTGAACTAATTATTTACCTGTTGAACAGGCAACTTCAGCATGCAATTAATCAGAGTTGTTAAAACTTGTCTGTTTTCCTCAACTTTTCGATTATCAATACCAAATTTCTCGTTATCAAATTTAATGACAGTTTCCACTTTTTTTCCATTGTCTTCATTTTTCTTCACAACCTGCTGTCTGTGATCAATCTTATTATTCACAGTTACTTTAGCCCTCTTCGGAACTTCTTCGTATGCTAATTTATTACTTTCCTCCTTATCAACCTTCCTTTTCCTGGTCACTTTAGTTTTACTATCACGTTGAAACATATTCCAGTTTTGAGCAGCGACTGGCTTCTTGCTCTTGCTTTCTTTTTCCTTCTTTTTGACTTGACAATACATCTTCACTTCTTCTCTCATTTCATCAGACAAAGCTGCCAGAAATTCAGGATCTATCTGCGAGAAAGACAAATTTGACAAAGACTCCTTTGGTGGTTCAGCTTCAATTACTTTTTGCAAATGCTTATTAACGATGGGTTTCTGGAGTTTTGGTATTTCGGGTCTTGTTTCCTTGCTGGTACTTGGTCTTGGATCATCATTTGCTTTATATTCATTGAGAATTTCGTTTCTGATATCTTCAGGCAATTCTACTAACACAGACATGTCGATCTCCTGCAACGAAGGCAAGTCAACTTTGGCAGATGGAATTCTTCTGACAGATGGTTTTGTCTTTTTGAAGAAGTCGTCGGCCTTTTTTTGGACTTGTCGATTTGACGAATTTGGATCTGTTTTCTGACTGTTTGAATCTGAAGACAATGATTTCGGTTCCACTTCTTCTGAAACTTTAACAGTTTGAAAATCGCCAACAGGAGAAATTGACTGATTTGATGGGGTTGTTATTATTTCGATTGGCTTAGTTGAAGTCGAAGGTATTGGATCTTTAGGAACATCTTTAGCCTTGTTGATGAAATTGAGGAGCGTTGAATGACTGGTTTTATTTTTCGTGAATTCGAGCTTCGATATTTGGATCCCGATTCCCCTGATGTCCTCTGGAAGTTGCTGCATTTGGTACCACAATGATAGAACTTCTCTGTAAAATACATGTATTTAATTCAACCATTCATTGAAACAATAATGATTTTACAATTTCTACACATACTTTCTAATGATAGAAACGTCGAAAACAGCAGTCATCAAATTTTTCGTCTTCGTGAGGTGATCGCACAAACCATGTCCCATAAATTTGGGAGCTTCCTTTGGAGCTTCTTTAGCCCTCACCATCAACTTCAGTGTGATATTTCTCCCCATGGCATTGCATTTCTTCAATCTGCTACAGACTTCTTCAGACAGTTGTTCCAAGAAACGAATTGCATCCTGATCACTTTCAAAACGAATCCCATAATTGACTTCAGCTGAGACTGATTTCCGAATGTGTTCTATGTTCAGCTTCGAGTTGTCTTTACCTCGACACATATTGTACAAAAGTTCCCCAGTTTTTTTGCCAAACTCTTTCTGGAGATTGAACATGGAAACGGTTTGAAGATCTGCACAGCTGCAGATTCCCAATTGTCCCAGTTTGGCTGATGTTTGGTATCCCACACCTGGTGCAGTAAAAAAATAATTATTAGAATTTAAAAAATCAGATTTTGTTTAAATATCCAATAAATGCGATTTTTACCCGGTAAATCTTTAACAGCTAACGTTCCCACATAACTTTCCACATGCTCCCCCTTCAAATGGAACTGTCCATCCGGTTTCGCTTTTTTCGTAGCCAATCTCGCCTGCAGCTTGTTACTACCGAACCCAGTGGAAACAGGACACCCAGTTTTCTCCTTTATCTCCTTCCTCAAAATCTCTGCAAAAGCCATCGAGCTCAAACCGGACTTTTGCAACAGTTCTGTACAATCCACATACATTTCGTCACAACTAACAGCTTCAATCTGCAGCGTATATTCCGCCACAGAATCGTAAAGAGCGTAGGAGACTTCCTTGTATCCCTCAAAATCGTATCGAATGGTCTTCAAATTCGGACAGAGTTTCAAAGCCTGTCCCAAAAACATGCCGTTCTTCACTCCAGCTCTTCTAGCTTCGTAGGAACAGGAAGCGATTTCTGACATAGATCCCAGTTCTTCGTCAGTTGTCGTCACTTTGTTGCCTTTGGCATGGGCTACTGCTATGGGGAATCCCCTTAATTCTGGATGGTTTCTCAGACCCACTGAGACGAAGAAACAGTCCATATCAATGTGCATCAAGGTGGAACCCTTTCCTGGCTTGGATTCATAGGAATCGAACATATCTTCGTCAGAATCTGCGTCCTGGTCCTTTTTTGGAAGAACTTGATTTTGCTTTTGGAGGCAGAGTCTCTTTAGTCCTGGAAAGTCTCCTGTACTTTTGTCCCGTAAATCGTTGATGTACTCTTTGAACATTGCTCCCATAGTGGCAATATGGTGAAGTCGTGAGTTGTTGTAGAACTCAGTTAGGAAAGCAGAGTTTTTTGTGCAGTTTCTTTCTGTTGTAGTGGAAGGTTTGTTCAAGATAGATTCCTTGGCTGGTTTGGTTGAAGAGATGGTGGAATCTGGTTGTTGTTTGTTGTCTATCTTTTTTTCTTCAATCATCGTACTCTGAGGTTTCTCAGATATACTTGAAGACCCAATTCCGGATATTTCCGGCCAAGGTGCCTGAGTAGAGGTGGCAACTGTGACTCTTTTCAGTTTCGTTTCTACCAGAACTTTTTCATGAAACTTCTTTTCCTGCTCAATCATGGTGCTTTGTGGTTTTTCAAAGATACTTGAAAATCCTATGAGGTCGCTTTGATCAATTCCTAACTTTTCCAAAAATGGTTTCTGAGTGGAAGTAGCAACTGTAACTTTTTTCACTTTGGTGTCTATGATGACTTTTTCTGGAAATTTAGCTTTTTTATCTTTACCCACATTCTCTTCGTCAATCATTGTACTTTGAGGTTTGTAAATTATACTAGAAAAGTCCAGGGTTTCATTTGGTCTCTTCAAGTTTCCATTGACTGGTTTATTTTCGTCCTCTATCATAGTACTTTGAGGTTTATTGAAAATACTTGAAGACCCAATTCCTCCACTCGTTTCATTGATAAGCAAAGTATTTTCCTGGACTTCATTTTTCTTAACTACACTTATTTCACCTTTACGAATATCAGAAGTTCTCTCAGCTGTACCAATTTTGTCAGAATTCGATATTTTCGCTTTATCAAACATGTTCAGCAGCTTTGGTTGCGTTTTAGTGTGTTGGGAATAAAGAAGATATTTCCTAAAGTCCAAAACTCGTCCAGCTTTAATGCTATCCATGATCCACTCAGGTTTGCAAAGGGGTAATGGATTTTGTGCCTTTTTATACATGAGTATCTTTGAGTATGGTAAATTGGTAGCTATCATATGAGTGGTTATTCCTGTACGTAGATAATGGTGAAATACACCCCCATGTGCCATCATTAGTCTCCGAAGTTCATCACTGGGTGGATCTGTGTAGCCATTGACGAAAATACATATGCCTTTGAACAACGTGGATGCTTCTTTGAAATCGGTTTTAGCTTCTTCCAGATACTGTTCCTCGAGTTTAGCTTTTTTGTAGGACATGTAACATCCCTGTTTTTAAACATTTTTTTAGTTAAAAACCGTCAAATTTGTTTATTATTAATAAATAAATGTATATATTTCTAAACTATTTATAAATGAATTCTATACAAATCAATAGATTTTATGTCAAGTAAATGGTTGAATGAAATAATAATTAAATTTATAATATTTGTATTACGTATTTTTTTATTTGAAAATTGGTTTGAAAACTTTTGTCTGCAATAAAGATTGATATTTTGCAATAGTAAATAGCACGACTTACCCAATCTTCAAAAACTTCCTGCACACGATTAGCCCAGTCATCTTTCGTTTCTTTTTTACTTTGCTTGCTTTCCATAAGTTTATCCATTTTCCTGAATTACTTTCAGTTTCATTCAACAATTTTTCACGATAATTTTTGTAAATGTAAACACGCACATAACCTTAAAACACTCGGATATCCACAACCAGTTTTTATCCCAAAATAACATTTGAATAAATAATAGATATAATAATAAATATTACACTATCGGAACTTTCGTAAATTAACTAACAAAACTCGTCCAAATAATTGATTCCATAATTGTTCTTTGAACGTCACGACTAGTGTCACTAATGTCCGCCATACTTGTTGACGTTTGATTCAAATATATGGCGCGAAATTCGATTGGATAAAATAAATTTTGACACATAATAAATTTGGCATATAGAATAGCCTTTTTCCCCCGAAAAATAATTAATTAAAAAAATTATAATATTAAAATTGAATGGCTTTTATTTATTTAAATGTGTGCAAAATAATAATTATTTTTTTATAAATAAATACGATTATTTTTTCATTAATAAAAGCTACTCTGAAATTAAAACAATAAAATAAAAATTAAACAAATATTATATTTAATTACACATTATTGCTATATTTATATAATGAATGTTGTTCATTTAAACATATGCAAAATAATTAATTTAGTCATTGTAAACAAAGCGATTAATAATTTCCCAAAAATGAAGACTATTTTAAAACTGAAACTACTCCGCAAACGTTTCAATTTTTTCGTCGACCATCTGATGAAGAAATCTACCAACCAGTTCAAAAAACAGTCCAATGAAAACCGCATTTTCGTTCTTCCTATATCACCTATTTCCAACCGTCCATTCAACTGGGCAACAAATAAGCAATGCAGCAATTGTTGATAGAAACGGTTTATTTCTACACTGTCAAGGAAAATGTCAAGTAAAAAATAGTGCGACTCTTGCTTTACATTTGTATCTCTTTAACTCTTTTGGCTATTCCCCGAGAATATTAACAAGGGAATGACTCAACAATTATATACACAGACGTAACAATTAAAGCAGCGACGCGTTCGCGATTTCGTTTCGCAAGTTGCATTGATCACCAACCATAACCAGCGTCAATGAAACGGTACTGTTGCATTTCAGATACTGAAAACGATGCCCAAACGAACAGTGAAAACTAATATTACAACTACACGATCCTATCGCAAAATAATAAACCCATCAGCAAATAATACAGATAAACCTGCTAATATTGTATCAACAGTATTGTCATATTTCAGGGAACAATTCGATGATTTCATAAATTCCGATTTGTACATTCTTTTTTGTAAAAGTACTTCAATTATTTACAAAAATGTCTCTTAGTATAAAACTATAAAAATAACAACTTCTTAAAATATTTTTAAACGTATTTAAATATATTTGTTCGAAAACTCTTTCAGATTGGAATGTCTTTCCAGTTGCTCAAAATATTTCATCGAAAAAAATGTAACAAATCTTCAAACTTTGAACTTTCGTTACGATGTAAAAAACTCCGTTTCTATCTAGATTTACTGTAAAACTGAAATTTGACAGTAAAATTACAAAATGATTTAGTTATTTTCTACAGTAATTATATCCATTCCTCCACTTTCAACATCTCAAAAAACATCTCATAAAAGCGCTCTTTTTTCATTTTTCATCGTCGATCGATATTATTTGCTCACAGGGAATGCAACCGATTCATTAGTCGACAATGAATAATGCAGAATTACGTATATCAAAAGTACGGAGGAATTTATTGTTGGATGAAGGTTTCGCAGAAACGACTTTCCACTCGGCTATTTTACGTTGAAGACAATCGTGACGCTGCAACGCATAATCTAACAAAAATAAGCGTCGTTCCAGACGACGAGTATCGCCTATCAATGTATACAGGGGACGTTACACGGTTACACGTATTACATGTTTTTTCTTTGCGTTTGAACTTTGCACCGCGGACGGTGACCTTTCGGTGGCGATAAATAAATGCGCGCGGTGCTTTGCATCCACATACATTGTGCGTGACACATTCACAGTCACCGTCCGCGACACTCACCTACACCTATTCTGTACACGGAAAGAGTAACTGTTCTGACCGACTGTGCTATATATACGTCTTATGGTATATATTTAGGTGTTATTATAGCGTATATCAGGGATGCAAAAAGGACCAAAACTGCATTTCTTTCCTGAGTTTTGATATTACCGAATCAATCTTTGTTTTTATTTAACAATTTGCAATTATTAAATACAGAAAAAGACGAATAAGTAATAAGACTCTTCTGAAGAGAAACTGTTTTGGTACTTTTTGCATGCCTCGTATATATACCGGCTAGAGTATATATACGTTAACATTGTATGTCGGGTCAAAGGCTGAATCTCAATCGCAATTTTGTCAATGAAATGCCTTCACCTGTAGTACTAACTATGAAATGTGAACTATGACGTCGCACGGCTAAACGGAATTGACGAGGGGACAAAGACAAGAATCGTAGAGTTCGAACGTAAATTTAGGGTTGGCAGCTGAATGAGTAATTTTGAAAGTTTTTGCAAAGCAAAATAAGCTGGCGCGAGGATTGACGGTTGGCGATACTAATGCCGTCTGAGGTAGGCAGCCGTCAGCTGTTCCATGAAGATGAACGTGATAACGGTGTGGGGTCCTATACGGCAAAGATAGGGGAAGAACCCTTTCCACAGAGCGAACGGGCCTTCCCTGGCTATCACCTTCATCATTACGTCGATCGCGCCCGTGTATTCAGGCTTGCCGTCGATCATTTTCATGTTTTGGATTCTAAGGAAAGGAAACAAAGATTTTGTTAAATTTAAGAAGATTGGACAATGTGATAGAGTTGCAAAAAATCGGATAAATCTATTTGATTTCACTCCGATTTTTTATTTTCACTGTTTAAATAAAAATTGTCATATTCGCGTGAAATTATTTGTACTAATTGAACGTAATTTTAATCATTTCTATGAATTGCAAATTCATTTAAAATTAACCCTTGTGGCGAGCGTTCGACGCGGATCGACGCAATAGCGTTAACGCGTAAAAATTGTTCAAATATTAAAAATTTTTTTTAATTTTCAAAATTTTTCAAATTTTCAAAATTTTTTGATGTCGGCACTTCTCCCACGAGAGTTTGATTCGAGAGTTTGATTCGAATCAGATGCGAGTCCCGCATGTGTAAGAAAATTTATAAACATTTTAATCTATGTTTTTAAGTCTACACTGAAAAAACACTGGTGATTGGGCCTCTCCGACAATAGTGGAAAATGAATCACAAAACTCGCCACAAGGGAAGGAATAATCTACTGTTATGTTAGTCTCGGTAATATTCAATAATTAATTATAGTAAAACTCATTAAATAATAACCATTTGCAATTAATTATATTAAATTTAGCTTAGCCAGCAAAAACAAATAGAAACCAAGATAAATGATTTAATTAATGTAGTATCTTTATAAAAAGTGCAACATAATGTATTTAAAATTGAACTATATTGGTCCAATATATTTTGACTTCATTTAAATTATATTTAAGTATGTTTAAATGTAATTTAAACATAAATAATAATAATAAACGTAGTAAATAAATAATAATTTACCTTGATTTAAATCATGAACTTTTATCTTGATTATATCGTGATTTTATTGATTGATTTAAATAAATCAGTTTTAATCATGACAAGCCTAATCTGTGACTTTTCCAGCTCAGTGCCACAATTATATATATTTCAGGCTATTTTTGTAGATATTTAAACTTTTACTTAAAATTAATTAACCACTTGCCATTTAAAGTATACAAATGTTGGTGTTCAATTTATTATTTCTATGAATTAAAGACTCTTAAGTACAATGCAGCAATGTTTCAAGGATGAAATATTTCTTTCAACCAAAATTTGATTTTTTCATAATTATGATGTGGCAATGGTTTTTTATCGTCAAAAATATTTTCTCATTTTTTATTGTTTTTTGAAATTGAAAAGGTCAAATTTATCTTGTTAAAGACAGTTTTTTTAAACATATATATGTAAAAGTATAACAAATAAATTAACTAATATTAGATTTCCCCATTTCACTGTTGCAAATAATTCATCAGAGTTCAGATTCAGCTTATTCATAAGTTTCTAAAATTAGTAAAATTTCGAATTTTATTTTTAGAAATTAGAGTGTTTTTTATTTAATCAGTCTAGACTTTGAAAACAGCTGCTTTATGATTTAGATAGATTCTGCTTCTAAGCATCACCACACGAAAAACAACCTTAGTAATAATTACCGAGTTTTCGAAATATCGACTGGTAAGGATGCTATTGTTGTGACCAATCCTGATATCATTGACGCCCAGAAGTGTAGAGTGATATTCGGTTGGAAGAGGCCTAGAATATAAAAAAGTAATTATCATTATGCAACTAAAAAATGAAAATCTGCTATCGCGTAAAGTGATAAGATTGGTTCTATTCAATTTGCTCTCTTGTTAAATATTTTTTCATATTAATTTAAAAAAATTTTTCATATTAATTAAAAATGGTGAAGAATAAATGAAAACTCTACTTTTTATTAGTAGAGTTTTTAATATTTACTAAATTCGACACTGAACCACTGTTTAATATTGTATATTACCAGTATTGAGGAGTTTTTGTTTGGCTTGAGAATACGTTGCAAGTTGGGCTGCATTTACCACCATAGCTCGACCCATAGTTGGGATCGCGCCTCTCCACAATGTTAAAACACCTTCCTCTTTTATAATTCGCATTAAAGCGTCGATTACATTTTTATAATTTCGCCTTTCCGCTGCAAAATACAAATACCGTTAATATTTTGCAAAGCTTTCATTTAAACTTGATTAATAACTGAAAATTGTAAAGTCCTTGTAAAAAACAAATTAATGTGACTCGGGCACTAATTTGTCGGTGACTCAATTTAATTTACCCGATCTGCTAAACGATACTCAAATTTTTCGTCACCACTTATTTGCACCGCTCTATGAATAATCAATCTGAACAGCTCTAATGAAAGTGTCTATGCAATCATTGGCCTTGGTTAAAAATATCCGGATTTCTGGAAGTATGTAAACAGCGGATTCTTTCGTGAATTTATTAATATTTATAAATATACTATTTTCAACACATTTTCTCTCCAATTGGGGACATCTCCTCTCTTCAAGTTTCATAGATTCGCGCGATATTTGGTAATCGGGAGTCTCAAATGTGCTGATTAGATAATTAGAAATGCCTTTCGTCGTCTTGGAAACAACATGTAATCGTGCTTGGTTTTATCAGTTCATTATATTTGCATTGGGCAGAAAACAACATGTCCAATCAGCGTCGAAACTTACAAATAGCTCACTGTGAGTTAACGAGTCACTTATGGTTAACTCACGAAAATGCATGATATATTCTCACATGTGAGCGGTTTGTGAGACTAATTCCGAGGTTGGGGAAATTATACAATTTCTCGAAAGATTAGTTTTGGTGAAAATATTACATTAGTACTATTTTTTTATAGTTAATTTTACAAATTGCCATTTTTTAATTTGGATTTTTTCAAGTAATCACTCACAACTTGAAGTTTTAGTGCAAGTGAAATTTACAGTGAGTTTACAATGATTTAACTGTGATCTGAATTTCGATGTGAACCGGGTGATGATTTCATTACATCAAACTCGATTTTTGTCCATAAGAAAATGTTGTCTTGCAGAGGTAACGCGATATTGTTGTACGTCTGTTATTGAAAGGATTTACCCGGTGGTAGTTTTCCATCGGCCGTCATTCTGATTAGAGCAACTTCAGCTGGTGTTCCAATAAAGGCTCCTCCCACTCCAGCTATCATTCCAGCTGCAGCGGTAACCGCAAAACTGGGAGGCCCACTTTTTCTGTTTATACCAAAATTTGAAATGTAATGGCATATTGTATTAGCTTCTACACATTTGAATACTGTTCTTGATATATTGAAATTTGTTCAAGCATATATCAATATATTTCGATAATCGATATATATCGGTAAGATAATCGATATATACCGTTAAGATAATCGATATATACCGATAAGATAATCGATATATCGATAAGATAATCGATACATGTCGATACACTTCGATATCCCAGACAGCACCGCATTCTAGAGAAGGTCCAAATGTCGCCTACATAGTGTCGACATATAGTGTACATAGTTCTCTAGAATGTGCTGTTTGGGATACTTCGATAATCGATACATGTCGATACACTTCGATATATATCGATATACTTCGATATTCAATAATCGTTAAATATCGATATAATATATCGACATATTGATATATATCGATGTTATTGAATATCGATTCAATTACTTCAATATATATATCGATATATATTGATAAATATCGATATGCTTTGATAATCGATAAATATCAATGTACTTCGATTTGTGTATAGACAAATCTGCACTTACGATGCAAGTTCATATATCCAGTTATAGATACCAAGTCTGCCAGTTGTATATGTCGCCTGGCGCAATAGACCGGCGGAAAGTCCATTGTAAAAGGCTAAATAACCTTCATCCTTGATTATGTTTTTGATCACAGTCACCGCAGATGTTTTTGTGCCACTGACTTGCATGCGATTTTTGATTAAATCCAGCGGTTGAACAAAACATGTTGCTCCCATTCTGAGGATAAAATGTTTTATTAAAATCGTTAAGAAGGTTATATATTTTTTTATTATTATTTATGTAACTAATGAATACAGTTTAATTTGGATAGTTTGATAAATATATTCAACAATTCCAAGTTTGAGAGTTTTGTCTCCAAATTATTTAGAATTTCACAAAGAAGTCCTCTGAAAAGTTTTCAAAATTGGGACTGTCCATGTTTTTTAAATATTTGTCCAAGATTCTCAGAAATATTCAGAAAGGTCAATTTACGGGTAATTTCAGAGACTTTCTTAGGTTTTTTCTTTTTTTTTTGTAAGATTTTTCAGATATTTTATTTGTTCTAAGGAATCTGTAATATATTGTAGTTTAGACTAAATGAGATTTAGGATGCAAATTCAGAATTCAACTATATTGTTCAACTACGTTATTTGCACAAAGTTACAAGTGAGTTAGAGTTGCTTACAACTGATAGCTTTTGTAATCAACTCTACATTGTTTGTACAAATAAAAACATAGATATCTAAAAATAATAACGAATACAGTACTACTTATGCATTGAACGATAGAGGAATATGTGAATAAAGAATTATCAGTTGGCAATTGGAGTTTATTGTTCTTGTCTACTGTGACCTATATTGCTGTAACTTAAACTATGCATGCGGCATTATTGCAATATTTTGAAACTATATTCAATTGATTGATTAATCGAATTACGTCATTGTGATGCAAATTTTGGTAATGATATATAAATTGCAAAAGTGCATTAAAATGTTTAAAATAATGAAAAATAATGAAAATTCTACAGGTTTTTGTATCAAAAACCTTCTTTCTAAAATTATTATACAGTCAATCAAAGTTCATTTTACTTTTCCGTACAATTTATCATTATCATTCCAAACAATTAAATACGACGAATTACTTTAAATTCTGATGAGCAAACAAATACTGAAAGTAAATGTTTATTCAACTGGTAATTCATTTCAGTAATATAACGAAATTGTTGGGACAATATTGACAAGTATACTGAAAATGGTTTGTCGGCTTTGATTGAAAATTATGATAATTATTTATAAACGCTATGTGACATTTTCAAACATTGTCCATAATCTAATATGCTAATTGGGCAATTAAAGGTTGTATGAAACTTTATGAAGCGTTAAGAAATCCACCACTGATTGATATACAATGACGGATAAATTAAGTTAAATGAACTACTATTTTGTGCTGAAGAAATAAAGTACGATGACTGTTACATAAATATTTCTGCTCAAAATCCCCCGAAAAACCAAAAATAAATGTTGACCTTTATCCCAGTTTTTTGCATCTCGAAATCTAAATTATTTCAAAGTACATGTTAACATCATGCCGAATAATAATGTTTCAAATTGCTCAGTTCCTCTTTTACACAATTATAGAAACGATGGCCAGCATGAATAACCACGGATATTTATAAGAATTTCAAATAATGAACAAGAAATTTTATATTAAATGTTTTTTTTATTAAACTTTGAAAAAGGGGATTTAAAAATTCACTGTTCAAAACCAATGTATCCCAACATTGGTTTTGAACCAATTGGTTTATTGAAGTATCCCAAAAAATTATTTAGTATATGATTTTTTGTTTTTTATTTTAATGGTGAAAACATATCTATTTTCGATTAGGATTATTTATTTCAGAACTGTCCATTTCAAAACTTTAATTTGACTGTGATTATTATAGGTACACTTGTAAAAAAATATAAATAATAAATAAATAAATTATAAAATCAATCAATAAATGAAAATACTTTCCTTATTAAAATAGACTCTAATGTTTTTAAGCAAAAAATCAATTTTTTTCACTATTAAGAAAATCATGATATTTTCCTCGTTTCTCTCATTTCCAAAAAAACGAGATAAACTCAACTCTCACCACTAAAAACTGCTATAAAAAATCTGCCAAAAAACTTTTTCCCAGCAATTAAAATTTCACACAAGAAAATGCAACATTGTGCGAAATTCGGCGAACGAAAGCAATGCTTCCTGCAATGAAATGTCAGCGGTATGACCCTTGCATTTTTGGCAACGATCGAAAGAACCTTGATCATGAAAGAAAAACACGAGAAACATTTGTCGAGGCAGCACAAAATGTCATATACGCAGACAATGATTTGCCGAGATTTGATATTTAATTAATTGCAATCAATGAATTAATTATAAGTATACACACCCAGATGATCCGCCGATTACGAATTTCATATAATTCGGTACTGTCTTTTTTTCCCCTTCTTGCGACATTTTGGTCGGTTGTTACGCGCAGAACTTGGAATTTTGTCGGACCGAACTACTGAAACTCTGAATCGAATTAATGAAATACAAATTAAGGTGACATGGAGAAGTGGTATTAAGTATTGCTCAATGACAGCTGCACTGACGGAAGGATAAGACTTCATGAGAACGTTACCCGCACTTTTCAAGGCGCCTCCTCGAACAATTTAACTGAATCTTGTCGCTTGTGGCGCGAAATTTTAAATTTTACTTCATTATGAAAATTTTCCAGACGCAGAACGACTGCAGCAAAAGCTGCAGTAGACGCTGCAGTATTAAAAAAAATTATTTTTGAAAACGAGGAAATGTCAACAAGGATGTTTAGATGCTCAGTTTTTTGCGGGAAAATTAAGGTTAAGTTAAAGAAGTGTGACATATTCGCTAGTCAAAAGAAAAACTATACAAATCGCATACAATCGTTCAGAAAAAATGTGAAGAAAATGAAAAATTGCCGAAAATGTCTAGGAAAGTCCTTTTTATTTTTCCGAGAAAAAATTATAAATGAATTAATTAAAAAGAATTTTGCAATTAATTTCAAATCTAATTATTCAGAACTTTGGAAAATATGCAGTATTAGGACAAATATCCAGAACATTGCAGTTTGATAAATACATTTATTATCAAAATCAACAATTAAAGTGTACAAATTAATAAGCTCTCTCATTAACAGCAGGTATAATTTTAGCTGGCCTAATTTCGTTCATCTTTTCATATTTTTTGGGCATGGAATCCAGAACTTGCTGATCTTCCGGAAACAAGGCATCTCCTGGATATTTCCAGTAATCTTCCGGGAATGGTGATTCGTTTGGTGGGAAGTGATGGTAAAGCACACATCTCACCTTCACAGTCTCTTTGCTATTAATAGTCAAAGTGACATAAAATTCCTTCCCCTCGTTCTCCAAATTCGGACCAGAAATGGGTTTTTCTGGCAGAGTGATTGCATCCTCAGGAACTATAATTCCTCTCGCTCGAAAGATTATCCTTATGTGACGTTTTTCAAGAGTCCATGGATTTTTTGAGGACATTCCAATACCAACTCTAGCAATTGACAAGTATCGCATAGTCAAAGGCGCTATCAAAGAACTGTACTTCTTCTCATTTTTCAGATACCCCTTGTACTTCTCTATGTTCTCAGGTGAAGCATACACAGCTTTTTTTGGGAGTAGCAATTTATTGTATCCAAAGTGTTCTCTAACTTGGATTTTGTCACCCTTTTCACCCAATCCTTCTACAGTTTCTATGAGAATGAGATCTAACATGGGCCGCTTTTGTTCGATATCTGTATTTGCAATCTGCTTGTATATGAAATTTTTGTTTTTCATCTTCCTTGGTACTTGGTTTTGAGCCGACAGGGGCATTGGGTATCGTCTTTCCAGTATATAAACAGACTAAAAAGGAAAAAATGTAATAAGTTAAGTTCAGTTGTCGTAAGCAATTTTATTTTCAGTTTTCAACCTCACATTGGCATTGCAAATTATTATAGGAAATTATTTTGATGACAAAGTATCTAATGTTTTTGTTTTGTATTTTCAAAGTGAATATTGTCCTGTCAAAATGAGGTTTGATGTTTTAACAATGTCAAAATCTGAGTAAAAACTTCTCAATTGTTTAACGCGAAAAATATCCAATGTACTCACTCTGCATTGTTGGATAAGGTTTGTTCCTAAAATAGGCTCAGCCAATGTTAGACCTGACTTAATCAAGATTCTGGAGCGATTTAACATCTTTTCCTTCTTTGATTTTGTCACACCAACTTTTACACCTTGTTGTAAATAATTATATTATTTTAATCACAATAACAACAGACCTCCTAACCAATATCCACTAATTTCTGCTAGATCGTTTAGGTCTCCATTTAAGCAGAGATACCAACCTTATAAATCAATTGTGGATGTGTTCATACTTTCAGACAAAAGTATGCCACAATTTTCGCCTTTTCTCTCTCTTATACATTGACGTTAAATACAGATAGAAAAGGACAGAGTCTAGGAATTTTTCTACGAATGCTAAATAAGCCATTTATTTAACTCTAGAGACATAACTTGTCATGCCAATGAAAATGCAGCATTGGTTGCAAAATTTTACTGAACTTTTTCATATATAATAACTACTGCAGTTGACGATGAACCTTTTGGAACGCGTCATTTAAAAACGCCAATAATTACAAGTTCACACACGTAGAGTTGTCTTTATCGCAATTATTAGTAAAAATAATGTTTGTCACAATGAACAAAATACTGTCACTCAACAGTGGCGTTAAACTGAGTTGTCTGCGATTTATGGGGACGTGTTTTCTCAAAGAAAACAGTGTGTTTAAGACCAATTTGTCAGTGCCGAGTCAAGTGTTTGTTGTAAACAATGTAACGCCACTTTTTTGTCAGAAGAGACACAGGTCCGAAAACGGAATTCAGGACAATATTTCTGCGTTGCAAATGAAGAAGAAACCACTGAGAAAAAAAAGAGTTTTGACACACACTGACACTATTGAACCTGGGGTAAATTGTTACTATTGTTGTTATTGTTATTATTACAATTTGGCATCATTGTTAATAATCTGTTCAATTCTTGGTTTATTTGCAGTTTTGGAAAGTGAAGGCATTAGCGACTGCTGAAGAGTATTCTTTAGAAACTCTTTTGGAAGCTCTTATAAAACAAGATTTGTATAAGACAACAAAAATTTTTACTGCAGATAAATGTGGATGTAAAATATTTAGATCAATGCTTTGTGAGATTATTAAATAGAGAGAAGTTAATTTAGAGAGAGTTAATTTACAATGAAACAAAAATTAAAAATACATACTTTTCTACAAGTACATCATCAAGGTAGTTATTTAAATCATATTCTTTCAGCTTTACCCCACAATGTGCTACACTCAGTCGCTAAATATGAAGTAGAACAGGAACCTAGAGAAATATACTTTTTCAGAGAAGGAACAGTTGTGATGTGGAATATTTCAGACATGGAATGTGATAATATATTACAACTGCTGAAAGAGCATGAAGAAAACACCTATTCGAGAAATCTGGTGAAATCTGAAATTGAGATGCTTGCTTACACTTACACGGAACCAGAGTAAATTTCCTTTAAATAATTTCTTACTATAAAGTATATTTTATGGTCTCAATTTTTTATAAAATATTGTTTCTGTTTTAGCAAACGGAGTCATCTCTGCAATGGGAATATTTATCTAACCCCTGTGAACAACAGCATGGATAAATACACATTCTCCAACGCCATTTCTCAGTCTGTTAAGTTAGGGATCTGGGAAGCATCGTTGAATAATTTTGCGGACTCTATAGAGTTCATAACGGAAGATTTGAAGAAGGGTCGGAAAATCAAAATGTCCAGGCCAGAAGTTTTAAGAAAACAAGGAGAATTGTTTGCACTGAGGCATTTAATCAATCTGAGTTCAGATTTGTTGGATACTCCAGATTTTTACTGGGAAAGAGATGAGCTGGAAAATTTGTACCAACAGACTTGCTCGTATTTTAGTATTAATAAACGCACAAGAGTAAGTACTGTATTTTCCATTGAAAAATGGTTGAAAGGAAGTTTTGTGGTAACTTAGCAATTGTACTTTGCAGGTGATGAATGAAAAAGTGAACCACTGTATGGAACTTGTAGAGTTGTTATCGTCGCATTTGAGTGATCGCCATCATGTGAGATTGGAATGGATGATTATTATTCTTATTATGGTGGAGGTTGCATTTGAAACTATTCATTATATTGATCGATACTTTGGTAAGAAAGACCCAGAAGTAAGGTTCTTGAGTCAATGAGAGTATCACAAATTGTTACTGGAAAGAAATGGATGTTTCAAATAAATATATTTACTTTGTATAATTTCTCCTTGATTAATTATCACACTACCACTTATAAATTCTATTCATTAAAAAAAGAATATGTATGTTAGGATTAAAGTGAATTTTCATTTTATTTTTTTTTTACTATTTTTTTTTAATTTGAAGTCAAAATGGAAAATTCCCCATAGATTTTGTGGAATACAGAAAAAGGGAATTTTTAGAAAGGAATCTTAAAAAATAAGGAGACGCCAATTGATTGAATATTTCGTATTGTTTCCAATCAATTCCCGCCCTGTATTCGTAAGAAATACTTTGGATTTTCTTGGACATTTCCGTTTCGCAATCACAAACGTTTCCAATCATTATTTCGATACTTTTTATCTTTAGCTTTTAAACAAGAAAGTGCAGTGACAAAAAACCTATACCAAACTCAATTAGCAATAGAATTATGATAGTTTAATGGGGGATAATGCTTGTAAAGATATTGTTCTTCTGATAGTATGCTTCAAAATATATACAGTACCTATAGCTATATCGCTATCAAATTGAAATAATACAAATATTTTGCTCCTCAGCTCAGTTTACTTTGACTTCTGCTATAATACAGCACGAATTTAACTCAACTTTAATTTAATGTAGTGTTAGTGTTTCTGTTTGTTTGTTTTTATTTATAATTATAAAATTTATTTATATTCTATTTAAGTTAATATTTAAGATAATTTACCACTGGTGAGTATTTTTCTTTTCGGAAGTAGTTTTCCAATGACCGGCACGTGCTTCATTCTTATAATTTCGGTTTCATATCAATATTTTACAAACGTTTAGCAAACGTATGATGTCAAATAATCTTTTTGTGAAGGTTAAAACAGATTTGTTCATTGATTTTTTTGTAAACAATAGTAACAATAGCATATCTCATAATATCTAATTTTCTAATTTTTATTCATTATAATTTATGTAAAATATATAAGTCATTGGCACCTCTTAGTACTGTTCCTCATTACTAGCTTCTTCTAAACTGTATTTCTAAGTAATATTATGAAGAATTTAAGAATTTTTACCTTGAAGATTTTAAAGGAATGTAGAATTTAAAAGAAAAAATCTTGTGATAAATAATCTTAAACAATCTCGAAATTGGAATCATCAAAGTTTGTTTTCCGTGCTTTAGATATTTTCAAAGCATTTTTCAAACTTGTTGAGTGATTTTATTCCTAATTATAGGGTATCAGTTTCGCGTTGCAATTTACAGAGGCACTCAAAAACGTTCAGAAAAAAGTTCGAAATTAGCAAAATTAAGTAAGAAATTAGCGATAGAAATTAGAATTTATTCAGTTTTTAAAACGTAAGGTTTGAAAGAACTTAGCGAATTCATCAGATGTTGATAGTTGTGTTAGTTTTAAGCTCATATTAACAAGGAGGACAATATTCGGAAACGCAAGATTTCAAGTTTGATTCCTCTTTCGGGGAAAAATTGTTTTCTGTAAACAATTTCATTTGCGGAATTTCGTAACTGATTTGGGAAATTTAAGCAAATGGAATGTAAGCAAAACATTCCGATAATCCCGATACATTTGGGAAATTTCGTATATGGAATTCTATGAATTTTCGTAATACATTTGAAATTTCGGTATCGAATTTTCCGAAAGACTTGTTTTGTTTGGAAATTTGTGGGAACTCGCAATACGGATAATTCGCTAATTTCTTTGGACATTTTTTCGAAATTTTTACACTTAATTTTGATCTGAAATTTTGTAAAGTTTAGTTAAATTAGATTTAGTTTAGTTAATTTAATAATTATTTTCGTTTTAACACCTGCGATCCATGACCCGCATGACGCGTGACACTTGTGTGACCCGTGACCGCGTAACCCATGACAAAAGATTTTTTTTATCAACCCTAATAGTGAACCAGGACAGTTTAAATCATATATTGCATTCGTACTCATACCCAATGGTATCCAATTGTGTAAATTTCGATTGTATTTTTCATAATAGTTTAGACTCGGTATTTGAAACTCTATGTTCGTTGTTCCAGGGGAGGGTTAATTGCAAAGACTGATAGCTTTTGTGTATTCAAGGCATTCTAAATTAGATTTAAACATTTCGAATGTTTATTAAAATTTTTCTTAACCTTCTGTAACATTTTTCGTGTATGTCATTTAAATTACTTTTGTCGTTTAAATTTATATATACTACTTTCCCATTTTCAATTACAAAAAATTACTATTATGCCGAAAAGAAAGAATCCAAGTAATCCTGCATTTTCTGTATCGAAGAAACCAAAATTGCAAGACGATCCTAAGAAATCTAGTCTCCAAAATGTACATCTTGAAAATTTTGTGTGAGTTTTACAACCAAAATAAAACACTTATTTATTCATAAACATATAGAAAATATTTATTTCCTCTACATAAAGTTCTACATTTTTTCAAAAACATTTTATACAATATCGTTGCATTCTGCATTAACTCTAAAAAAAACATTATTCTTTCAATTCCGATAATCTCAATCTGAATAATTTTTATTTCCTGACAACAAACATTTCCTGAAATTAACCTCGATCCGATTGTTTAAACAAATGCAAATAAACTTTCAATAATAGTTCACTGAGGATATATGCAATTTATAATAGATAAACTCTTCGATTTTATAATTCTAGCTCATTTCTATCACATTATATCCGTGTCGCTTTTTGAAATCCAGCACTCAGTTTCAAATTTCCCGCGCACCCCCGCCAGTCAAAACCCGCGCCGCTACCTCAAACATTCATAAATAATCACCCTCATTTTCCTTCCGCGAACCCGGTAATCGCATCCCTCAACCTCGAATCGCGAATCCCGCCTGCCAATCGCCGTGCGCAACGCCAACCCGAACACGCTAAAACGCGCAGCTACCGGCGAATTGGCGCGCGCTGCCGCCATCTTGTATTTCGCCTGCGATCCCGCCAAGCGAGCCGCGGTCGTAACGGTAGACCGTTTTCCGTTTGGCATCTGCGTTGGTCCTGTGGCGTTCTGCGTGTTTCACCCAAAAGCGCTCCGAGCCGATCGAGCGTCGCCAGAGGCACCTTCGACTGCGTCGCGGCATCCAGCGATCGCTCGCGAATGCCAAGCTTCATCAAAACAGTAATGTATATTGTTTTGTGATCGCAGTCCGACATTGCTTGGGACGCTACGGCGGCGGTTTTCGTGCGCACTTTCGCAAGCTCTCTGAAGGTGAGTTGTCGCGGCTTTTGCAGCGCGAGGGGTTTTCGCGTTCGATTGAGCGTCGCGGTGCGAAGTGACGGAAACGCGAGCAGGTGTTTGAATTAGTGTCGAGCGTCGTTTGGCCGAGTAGCCAAACACATGAGGACGTTGAGTCGCTGGTTTTCAAAAAGTTTGGTCGGGTAAAGGCATTTTCGTTTTTTTCGGTTATTGCTGCGTTGTTAGTGTTTTAAGTTGGAGGTTCTTTATGAGTAAACGTGTTTTTCGGATGTTTTCGTCGGTTTTTGTTTAACCTTTGGTAAAATAATGTATTAAATAATAAGATTTAATCATAAGATCTATTTGATCATAATTATAAAGTAATACGATTTAATCATAAATTTCTTTATGGTATTTACTTATGTAAGATTATTCAATCTGAATAGTTGAATTAATTAATGAATTAATAATTAATTTGCTTATTTCACTGACAGTTGCAATGGACCAATGGGAATTAATAGCTGAAATCCTATGGCTTTTAATAGGAAATAGCACTATTGGTTGCAATTGGATTAAGTACTCATTCCCCAAAGAGAAAAATAATTATTTTTCAATGATATTTAAAACATTAGCATGGATAAAATTATGGTTAAGTCCAGGTTTAATGCAAATTGATGGACTGATTCAAAATTTATAGTAACATATTTATTGGATTACATATTAAAACTTTTTTTTTATTTTTCACTTCTTAAACAATTAATTATAAAAAAAATGCTACAGTCATGCCAATGAGTTCAAATTTTCATCACAAGAAAACTAGAAATAATTTCTCAAAGTTTTTGTTAAATTTCGTATAGTATAATTGAAGGGCCGCATGCAATAACAGGGTATGCGCTTGGCATCCCCCATAATACAGGCATCTGCCACTGTGACGATAACATTGGGTTTACATTAAAATATCTAGAAAACTATTGATCTTAGGACCATAGTTGCAGCGAGGGGAATGTTCCTAATAATATCAGGAATATTTATGTCAAAGACGAGGGAAATCTGTACTACAGAAATTGAGATATGACGATATATTTAAGCATGCGTCGATTAATTTTGATAGTCGAACAGTTGCCTAAACGCTCGAACAACAAATGACGCGTGCTTAATTACATCGTTATATCTCAATTTCTACAATACAGATTTCCGTCATCTTTGATATACATATTTCTGATATTATTAGAAACATTTCCCTCGCTGCAACTATGGTCCTAAGATCAATAGTTTTCGAGATATTTTAATGTAAA
>JABFPB010000673.1:0-33600 GCA_022817645.1 Ceratoteleas bidentatus
CCCAGCAACCGAAAACCATTAGAAAGAATTGGTCAAAGCCAACTGAAAGTTGGCTTTGACCAATTCATCTTTGAAATAACTGATAAAGTATGAATCGGTTATAAACGATAGATTTGAAAAACAAAAATACACACCTAAGACGAATTTTAGCTTAATTGGTACTGACCATAAAATATACTAATATCCAATTGTAAAATGTTCAAAAACCTCATTCATTTTTTCGGAAAACTTAATGATCTCCAATGATTTTCGTTTGCTGGGATTATAAGTACTGATAGAACGATTCCTCTAAGTATTTTTTAACAGGGAGTAAATATTAGTATTTTGGGATTCGGTTATATGGAGGAACACTTTCTACAAATGTTCCTACCTACATCCTATACCTATAACACAACAAGGGTTATTTTTTAAATACCCTGCAATAAGTAAGGTCTTATTCTGCTTGTTGGATTTGCAGCATATGTATTAATTAACGCGGATCTGCTGATCGCATAACGGCAAACGACGCAATTCGCTTTCCATTATGGCTGTTTCGCGTTTAGCACTGTTTTTAACTGACGGAAGGATACCTCTATTGCTTGGCAGGGGAGGGGGTATTTGCGTGGAAAGGTCAAGGGAAGGGGGTGAAGCGCTTCGACTCTGTTCGATTTGTTCGTTGCGAGGTTTTAGGCATGCGATAGGCCCATAAACAATAATGGTGTTTATGTGCGCGCGGATGTGCCGTTGGCATTCCGGGAATGCGGTGTTTACATCCGCTTGGGACGACCTCGACGCTGTTCGTTGACGTCGAAGAAGAGGAAGAAGGCAAGAATTTTACCGCGAATTGGACGATTCGTTCTAATTATATGGGTTTAGAGGAATTGGGGGAATTGAGATAAGAATAGTTATCAACATTATACATATATAACATTAATATTGTTTTATAGCTTTTTCACATTTTAGCTTGCGGACCAGGCAGATTCATGCAAAGATTCAAGAATCTAGTGTTCCGAAACGCTCTTTTGCCATGCTTACGAAATAGCGGAAGGGAAAAAACTTTCCTCGACAAAGGGTTAATTTATGCATTCCTTTTTTGTATTATACATATTATTGTATTATATATATAATCTTATGAGTTGTTTCCCAGAAGCTCTCTGAAAATAAAGTCATCGTTATGTTTATGTTGTGATATTATTTAATTCCGTTTGTCGCCAACCATTTCTTATTCTTATTTCCATCCACATTATCGATATTTTTCACATTCTCTTTTTATATTACGCCCTTCACCTTTTCGTCACTCTTCACCCTCTATGTCTCTTCCCCGTTCTCCCCACTCTTTGTTTTCCATCCATGACCTTCGTTTATCATTTGTTTTCGACTTCTTTGACCTTTGCTTCTCTGCGCCCTATATTCAATTTACGTGCCGCAAACCGCAAAAACGCTTCCCATCTCGAAAACTGGTCGAGCATTCTTTTGCTCCGCAGGGCAAGCACGTTCCGGCCATAATCTTCGGCGTAAAAGTCGGAGCGTGTAAAACTTGGCTAACTGGCAATGAAATTAACCCGTCTGGCGACAGCGTAGGGGCGTAGTGGGCCAGCGCGGCGCAACTGGTTGATTTATCGGTGCTTTCGCGCAGCCAGCGAAAACTAGCTGGGTGGTCGAATTAGATTACGACGCGTGCACAAATTGCTTTATTCAAATGCAATTCCGGGGTGCCGCGGCGACTTATCTGCCGGGGCGGTGTCGCGGAGGTGCACTCGCGAGCGACACCTGCGGCGAAACCAAATTAAACGCAGCTCGATGAAAAATCGAAACGTGCGCCGGTAATGGGTGAAGTCGGTTCGACTAAAGGGGGAAAAAACGTTAAAAGGTGGTTGCGATTAGAGGTCATGGCAGAATCTAACAAAAATAAAAGAGCTAGGCAAAGTATGTTTACAGGAATGTAGGTCACCAAAATAAACAGATGCGACGAAGGTCAAACACGTTATGATAGAGTGTCAACAAATTTAAATGGGGACGCCATAGCCTATGGGTGTTTAGACTCGTAGATTGGAGTGTTGCCAACTAATTGGATTTGGTGTTGACATCAAGTCCCAAGTAGTTTTATCCATTTCCATAAAGTAAACAGTCTTAAATCGCGATTCGAGCGTGGTTCCGGGACAATAGTCATCCGACGAAGCCCCGAAACTCTGCTGGCTGGTCCCCAAAAGTAATTACGCCCGGACCAGGAGCTGAACTATAATAATCGCTCAATACGGAATCGAGTTAAGACATTAACCAGTCAATCGCGGAGCTTCAGCTTGAGCGTGGCGAATCGAATTAGGATCGGGCCGACCGCAGCGTCTCGTTATGCAATTAAGTTATTGTACATTGTTTAATAACTCGGGCCGCAACATTTATATAACGATGATTAGGGCGGGTGTCGCTTGGGCGTTCAAATTTTATCGATCGGCGTTTTGATGGACGCCCAAACAGACGCATCTCTAAAACACGTAGATTCGCCGTGGAATCTACCTCGAATCTACGCCCGAATGTTCCTCCACGTAGAATCCACATGGATTCGATGATCAATGTCTACATGGGCGTGTGTTATTAAACATATCCATTTATTGCGAAACTTCCTCAAAGTCGCATGTGGTTACAGGGAAAGAATCCTGTTAAAAGCGGCGAACAAATATCTATCCCTGAAAGGACGTCGTCGAATCTCTTCAGTATGTGAAGGAGAGAGGATTAAGCACGGATTCCTAATACGTGCCTACAAGCGATCACACGGGAATCCAAAAATAAAATCACGCGGCACGATTTTTGCCGCCATTTTTATTTGGGGACACGTTCAGATGGGGCTTTGTAGTCCGCCCTCGAGGAGCCGACTCTCTTCTTAACAATAAAAGTCGTATTTATCATAACAGCGAGGGAAAGCTCGAGCGAGTTCGCGGACATGACGATTATCGCGCGGCAAAATCAATAGCCAAAGTCGGAGCCTTAGGAGGCACGTCCGATAAGTGATTTTCCGTTATCCCATTGACTCGGACGGCTTTCATCACGGAAAGCCAGATGATGACTTTTTCGACGTGTAGTCTTTTGTCCTCGCGAATTTATTCACCGCGCGAAGGATAGACGGGCTTTTTTGCGGGAAGAGATGGGAGTGGGTCGATGAGCCTGGGCACCAATCACTGCGAACACCCCCTGCACCAAGTTCACGAAGAAAACTTGCACTGCACCAGCCCGATTGCACCACCACCACTATTGCACCTAAGACACTTTTAAGGATTTGGTCGTTCGACCAACTGCACATCTATTGCACTTAAGTAACGGTTGGAATTACTAATTGCCACGTTTGAATTTCAGGTAGAGCAACCTTGGATGACTAGCTCCATCTGGGTGAATGAACCCGGAAGTTGACGTGGGTTGAGAGAGATTTTGTTGCAGCGAATTTAGAGTTGAAGCTGATTTGTTTTAGGTTGACCCTGCCTAGAATCAGAGTATCTAGACACCGAAGATGTTGCTCTGCGAATGGCGTGTAAAAGGATATTCACACAGAATCGCAAAGAAAATGTTTGAAGACAAAGCGAAACTTAAGAAAATGACAAAGTTAGAGATTTGGAAACATTCAAACGCAGTTGAAGGAAGTCAAATGTCTCCCTGACAGTACCAGACCATCAGTCTTAAATCAGAAAGAAGGAGGCTAAGGTTAAGCTGGAAACTCTGGAATGAAGGTGTCATTCTTCAAGACAACACCAAAGTCAGGAGTTCAGCGAAGATTGGAACGAAATAAATGCCTAAAACATCTCCAAACCCTACTCTGCAATTACCAAAAAGATTCACACCCCTACACCTTACAGTTCGCTCACAGAAAATACCTAAAGAAGTCTCCTCAACTACACCCCTAGTAAGACTCCACAAGAAAACTCACATCTGAATGGCGCGAAATCCATGCGAGTAGAAGGAATAAGCAATTCCGGATTTATGGTTAAACCTGCTAAATATATAATCGAAAGTACAAAATACATTCAATTCGTGTTCAGTGCCCATATATTGTTACATTTGACAGCCGTGCAATCTACGTTCGCAGTATGTTTCTACTTACGTTCCACAGATGTAATATCTGCTTCTAAATGACTCTGCACCACTTACCTGCTTGAAGGTGGACATCTCAACCTTAGACATAAGTTCTACATTTACTTAGGTAATTTCTACATTCCTCTCATGTTCGAAAGGTGGATGATTTATCTGATTTCTACGTTTCACAAACCAACTTGTGCTGTTGGGGCAATCTTGCACCCAAACATCGTCTCGGATAACAAAGGACTGATTGGAATTCCCTGCGGATCCTGCAAGGCAATTTTCCAAAGCAAGAAAAACTGCGCCCCCTCGCGGCATTAGCCCGAACCGGCAATTAAGTAGCGGACCGTCGCATGTTTAAGGATACATACAACCAGGAGGATTCCGCCTTAAATAAGAGTTATCGCGAGCATCGGGGTACATTTAGCGAGCGGAGCGGGGATTGCCCCGGGGTTTCTGCGACCCCGGGTAAACATCGAATTCATTTCGACGAGACGAGGGCCGGGATCATTTTCCAGCGACTTTTATTGCCCATTATACGTCTGTTTATTCTGCCCCGATCCCGATCGCACGGTTCGACGGAATGTCACGGGACACGGTCGGCACCTTGACACCCCGGATCCGTGACAGATGGCGCTGTTCCGAAACCGCTAATTGCCGTTGTCGTCCAGTTTATATAACGACGGATCCGCTGTAGCAAAAGTTGTGCCCTACTTCCGTTTGGCGCTGAATGCAGCCTGCGAGCGTGCGAGACGGAAACCACGGAGTCTGATAAAGACGGAAAAAACTCGGTCCCACGGCGAAAACCAAATCAATAAACCAACGGTGTCTCTGTCGCGCGGCCTCTCTTTCACCCTTTCGGGCGGACGGCCGCGTTTATGCCGGGTCTGCTTATATAACTATAGATCTGCGGTGGCAATATCGAGAGGGCGATAGTCCCGGGTGAAAGTGTTTTTCCCGAGGGGGCGGCTCTGGGACTTAGGAGGATTCGACCCGGGACAAAGGATTTTCGAGTTTAGGCAGGGAGGTGGCCGGAGTAACAAGTTTGCTGAAGAGACGAGATCATAATTAGCTCTTAAGGAAACGGCGGACGTTAATGTGGTGCTAATGAGAAATCCGTGTTCGTGTATGTATATGTGTATTTCGACGACACGGATGGGCTTATTAGTTCGGCGAATCTAAGCCTTTTCATTTTGGGAAGTTCTAGGTTAAAACGACCCAGATAGGAACATTTTGCAATGTCGCGGCATTTTATCGCAATTTTGTTATACTGCATCCATTCCGTATGAACACTGCACTCGGTTTCTGCATATATGGGCAAGTTTTGTACTTTATCAGGGGAGCTAACGGTACCTGACGCTTTTAGGTGAATATGATGGTGTCCTTAAGACCATTAGATGTCGACTGATTTAGTCGCGATGCGTACTGATTGTAATCCAAAAGTTTCTTTTGAGAAAGCAGTTTGATCGAAACATCAGGTGTAATTCAATTTTAAAAGTTGCAAAACGTCGCATGTGTTACGTCCGGAATTCATTTCGAAGGCTGAAGCAACATTATACTTTGTAAGGTTGTTTGGCCAAGAGGACCGAAGTCATGACTTTGTATGAAACGTTATGAGTTCCAATCTTGGTAGATTATTGTTATTAAATTTGTATCAGCCCTTTACTGCAGAGTTTATGCAAAATGTAATAAACGGAAATATTTTTCGATACTCTTCATAGAGGGGCAACCCTTTCGCTGTAACAAGGGCTTGTTCCCTTGTACGAGAAAAAAAAAGATCAGCATGCATAGATAAGAAATGCATGATGCCAGTAAGTGTGCAATGCCTTGCGATTATTTTGTCGAGTCAGCCTAAAAGACAAATCTAACCGCAATTTTAGGTGTTATTTTTATTTTGTCCCTTGAAACCTAACGTGCATCATTATCAGCGACATCTGGAGGCTCCCAGCAATTTTTCGCATATTATAGGTTAATTTAACTCTCCCTCCCCCAATTTTCATTCTCGGTGGAATAAATTGAATGTCGCCAATAAAATGACTTGAGTTAAGAAGATTCGGCTTACAGTAGGTAAATATCATAGCATTTAACCTCCGACTGAGTAAATTCGAGAGACTCCGCCCGATGCAATTCGGGTTTTTTTCACTGTAACGAATACTGAAAGTTTGCAAGAAAGTTTGCCGCTCGTTAAACTAAAGTTGCGAAGTCGTCGATAAATTCAGATTAACCAAGTTACAATTCGGAAATGTTTACCGTACGTAACCTAACCTTTCAAGTAGCATTACGTCGATCTACTTCGAATTAACCCGAAGTATGCGACAATTTGCTGTTTTGGAGAACAATGGTAATCGCTTTTGACTCTCCGCTCGCACGAACATAACCTATCAAATTTAAAAAAAACGTGGTATCTTCATATTTATTATACAAATTCGCAAACAAATGATCATTAATTTAAATACTGAATATGTACAGGGAAAGTAGTGTAACGATGATTTTATCTGGCGTACATATCTCCAATAAAAGCTCATAATTAACTCGCCCGGCAATCTTTTTTAGACATCCAAAGTAAACACGTTCGTGCGAGCATAAATCTTCAATATGTCCGCCCGATTGTGCGAAAGTAACAATTTTGTTGTACGCAGGATCAAGATATAGGTTTTTCGCTGGTTACTCAGCAGTCTATTATGGGTATAAATGTATAATGGTCACGTGTCGGCATTGGACTGGAAGAAACTTGCTGTCAAAGGATATTAAACTTGTAATGTGATGCCGATCCCCATTTCTGTAACGCGCAATAATAACAGCGACGTTGGAGAAGGTAAAGAATTATGCGGAAATTGCTTTACGCTAATTAACGAGGGATTCGCATCATATTTTGACAATTAGAGCGATGTTTTGGAAAAACATCATTCGAAATGTAAACAAACGGATGTTTACATTTTAAACGTTTGTAAATAAGTAAATGTTTACATTCGAAATGTTTGTAAATAAACGAATGTTTACATTCGAAATGTTTGTAAATAAACGAATGTTTACATTCGAAATGTTTGTAAATAAATAAATGTTTACATTCGAAACGTTTGTAAACAAAATGTTTACATTCAAACCGTTTATAAATAAACGAAAGTTTACATTCAAGTTCAGAAAAATAAATGTATGTTTACATTCAAAGTGAACATAATAAATGTACTTTCAATGTAAACATTTGATTTTTTTAGATCCTTCAAGAGTTAACTAATTACTAAACAACTTGGGAGTGTGAGGTTTGGAATAAAACTTTTTTTTCCAAAGATCTTTGGTTTGTTTTACTGCTTCAACAATTTCGGCTTCCGCGTTGACCCGACTTATCTCGTAACTTGCGTTCGCGACATTGACAAGGTATCCGAGCGATTACGCCGAAGCAATTCGGCATTTCCGTGGGTAGTCCAGTTACGTCACAGTGCCCGGCGAAATCGCGCCGACGTCCGGCGGTTTCTCAGCTCCGAAACCGCCGGACGAGGTCGACGTTTTTCCCCCAACTCCCATTACAATTTCGTCGCTCGAATATAACTAGTTTCATCACGTCGATATAAAAACGCCAGAAAAAGTAAGTAGCATTCGTTCGCATTTCAAACAATGGATTTCCGTGATCTTTTGTCCTTTTCTATTGTAAACAACATTTTTCTGAACGAGTAATGGTGAAAATGAAGAAAAGTGGTCTTTTCCGCACGAGTGTAGAAAATGGTCTTTTCAGCACTAGTGTAGAAAAGTTGTTTTTTTCCGCACTAGTGCAGAAAAGTGATCTTTTCCACACGAATGCAGAAAAGACTTCTTTTCCGCACGGGTGCAGAAAAGTGGTCTTTTCAGCACTCATAACAGTGCAGATAAGACCACTTTTCTGCACTGTTAAGAGTGCTGAAAATTACATTTTTCTACTCTATTTTTCTTACTCTGTTCGTTCAACATGATTTTGAAACTCGATATTTTCGAATTAGCAATTTCACCCGCCTATTTTCTCACTAGGGCGAAAAAGTAACCTTTCCAGTACTCGTGTGAAAAACTCGACTTTTCCTAGTTCTTTTTTTCTCGATAAATGTCACGTGGTCACGTGTGTCCCCGAAGCGATTCGGCACAAAGGTAAACAAAACAATGCGACGCCAGCGCCGCGAAAGACGTTGCGCGCGGGTATTATGTGTCACGCATATACGTTTCGCGAGCAGGTGCGCCACCATAATGTACGACGCGGCGTAGACACAATATTCGGCGGCGCGAAGCGCCACACAAAAGCGCGCCTCGAAGCTTTTTAATTGCGTCGCTCTCTATTTCGCCCTCTATTACATATATCCTTTTCGCGTTTCTTCCATTTTCCCGCCGCTGCCACTCCCCCCCCCCTCCCCTTCCCTCCCGCGCAACCGCTCTCGCGTTTTCTCGCCTATTTCTATCGCAACGCAGATACACACGCGCTTTTGTTACATTGGGCATTCAGGATTACAAGGGATTACGAAATAATCGTGATTTCGGCTGCATAATTTTATCAATCGTCGAGATCGAGCGTTCGCTTTCTTATGAAATTAAAAAAATTGGGTTTATAGTGAGAATATAATTTAGCAGAAATTCTAGCAAATAGAAATATGGTAAAAGAAAGAGAAATTTAGTAAACAATTATTAGTCAAATTATTGTTTAAACGACTGAAAACTGTATTTTTCGAGGGTTTATGATTGTCAAATTGAAATTTTCATGAGAATACAAAGAATTTCATATGAATATATCGTTGGAACTTATTGACAGTTTCTAACCGACAAAAACATTTGGAATCATTAGGAAATGTTTAATGAATTAATTTTTCATGAAAATATTTGGATTGTAGGAATCTATTATTCTAACTTTGTATTTAAAATTTCCTTTGTTGGATTCCTGAAAATCTGTGAATAATTTTGAATTTTTTACGTCAAAGGTCAAAATGTATTTCCTTTTCACCATCTTCATTTGAATCTAACGTATGCAAAATTCTCCATAGATTTTGAAGAATCCAAAAAACGTTTAACAGATCGTTAAATAATGATTATTTTTCAGTCTAAATATTTCCATGAAAAATCAATTCGTTAATCATTTTCAATTTCAAAAAATCAGTTTCCTATTAAATATTATTTGATTCCTATTGAATATTTCTGTCAGTTAGAAATGTCCAATCTTGAAAATTTTCTTTTCACAATAACAATTAATTCTGCTCTTTAAGGATTAGAATTTATAGGGACCTTTAACACTGTTGGAGAGCTTGGATTTGAGCTGAAATTCTCTTATCGCAAACCCATTACGGTACTTACTATAAGATTGTTATGGTTGATGTTAAGAATATTTATTCTCACACTGAGATGATAACTTTTTAGAGGATCAATGACTAGTGCAAAATCCATCTATTATTAGAATATTTCTCCTCTTATGAAGGACGTTTTTTAAAAGCAATGAAACTTTCGAAGACGGATATATTTGGCATTGAAAGAAAAAGGTGTTATATAATTTAATTAATGGGGAATGATACCTCATTAATTTCAAACTCTACAGTTACGTGACAGAAATAAAATTGCAGGGATGAAATTATTACAAAGTATTCAGAAAATAAAGTAGTTACGTTCTTCAAAATAGAGGAATAACATTTTAGAATTCATAGAATTGAAAATGTAAGATATGCATGGTGTATTTCCCAGAAAAAATTACAGAAAAGAAAGGGCATTGAAACTAAATGAATCTAACTGAAATTGAAGTGAAGAAAGGGGAAATGAACAAACTATTCTCGGACATTTCGAGAAACATAATGTAAAACGAAAACCATACATTGGCAGAATTGCAATACAGAGAGAGAAGTCGTGCAGCTGCAATGAGAAATGAAATCTTAGAAATAATATAGTAGCAGAATTGAAATGAAGGGAATTGAATTGTACAACTAAAACGAGAGGAACGAAATCATACAAATGTAACGAGTCAAAATGAAATCACAAACAGCATGATTACATTCAACTGAAAGAAATGTTGTTTTAGTACCAAAGTGACATTAGCTTTCATTATAAAACAAAATAAATATGTTTGAATAAACAAAACAAAATAATTATGTTTCAATAAACAAAATAAACCAATTTTAAACAATGAATATCAATGAAATAAATCGTGTAATAAAATTTAATTAAAATTTCAACGAAAAGATGATTCGATATCTATTAAATTGAACGTTACAGTCCAATGAAAATTCAAAAAGCAGACGAAAAATAGAATAAACAAAACTTTAAAAATAAAATATATTTCAAAATCTCTAAGAAATACAAAATTATTATCAATCAAAAAACATAATAATCGAACTAAATACTCTCAATAACATTATTTAAAAATAATAATTTCACCATTTTGAAATTCTCTTCTCTAACAGTCCGAAACAAAACATGTCCGACAAATCCGTCTAATGCGATAACGGAAGACAATATTTACCGTCATCGAAATAATTTTTAAATCCGAACATTATGTTTGCGCGGACAAAAGGCGCGCGGATTATGCGGAAGAAAAAAAAGTCGGACGGCGATTGGGTGAAAAAAGCGCGAATTGAAATTCCGTCGCGATTTCGACTGTGCTGCCGCACGAGTGCGTCGCTAGCTTTGTATTACCTGGATAAGGAGCCGGGATACTTTTCGCCACCGAGACGACACAATTTCCATATAATCGGATTTGCAGTTTCGGATATTTTGCGCCGATACGGAACACGCACTTTTCGGGACGCGCGAATTTACATTAATGCGGAAATAAAGCACGGACGACGCCGAGAAATTGGGTTTCCCTTCGGCGACGCAATTATCGGAATTTGTTTCGCGAAATGCCGGCTTGACTTTATTCGAGCCGCTTAATTCGGTTAGGGATGGATGTCCGATGAAGTAAAAACAATGAAAATTAGGAGAACTGAGGCTTTGCGAATTTCGAGGAAATGGGGATTTGAAAATAATTCGGGGTTTCAAAGTATTTTAAGAGATTTTTAGTTATTTTGTTTTTATTGAGGTTAAAACATTAAAAAATAATTAAAAACAATAATTAATTATAAAAGAAATGTGAAAATAAAAAGGAAAACAAAATCAATTTTGAGTTTGAATTACTGATAACAAATTATTATTTAGTTTTAAACTTTAATAAAGATGTTTAATCTCGAAAAATTAATTTTTACAAGATATATTTGATGTATTCCAAAACAAAGAAACGATTATTGTTTTTCACACTTCTGAATCAAATTTATTTTTCCAGTTTTTGTTATTTCTCGTAAAAAACGTTTTAGAATTTGTTTGCAAGATAAACTGTGGCAACTTTTGCAATTTCAATTTCCCCGATTAAGCTGTAAAAATTTTATTTCGTTTTATTATTATTCAGATTCAGAAATGTGTACATACATAATCGACAAGTGACAGCAGATACGCCGCTCTTTTTACATCTTTCACTGGTGCAAAAACGTGTTGTATTTATATGAAACGGGTTTACTAAAAGCCGAGGTACTATATATTTTTATAGCCGCGAAATCATGATGTTCACTTTCTAGCAACGAGATCACATTGACACTTCTAAATTGTAAAGCTAAATTATCTCCAAAACAATTGAAAGAGTAGACTTTTACCATAATTATCGTATACCGTATCAATTCTTGTAATAAGTTAATTATTTTCATAATATGTTGTAACCTAATGGAATGAAAAAATATCATTTCAAATCAGGTTTACAAAAATAACAATTATGGAATTTGTGAACGAATAGCAAGTAAGATATATGGAACATTTAGATAAGACTTTGAGACATTTGGAAATTTGGAAAAAAAACAAAAGTGTTTAATGGTTATATTTGTCCATACTTTTCTCATTGAAAATCATATCTTCAGAACTGTTGCAAATTTCGTTTTTAAAATGAGTATTGTATATTTTGAATTAAATGGCCCAGACGAAAGTTAAGGTTATGAACTGTTTCAAATCCTCGAAAAGAATTAAAACATGAAATTGAATTAATTCTTCAAAAAGGATTGAACCAAAACAGTCCCCTGCAAACAATTTTTGATATAAAGGAATAGAAAAGAATAGGAATGTAAGAATAGATTTTTAACCAAATTCCGCATTCATTTAAATTGACTGGAATCAATTTAACCTGGTTTGAACTTTATAACAGTTTTAAAAATTCCAATTTATGAATTCAACTTAAACGTTTTTTAAATGTTGATCCAAATGGAATTGTAAAAGAATAGAGAGAAATTCACTTTTGTATGTTTGAATACAGGTAGTGAAATTGATCAAAAACGATTTTAATTCTTTTTCAAAAACAACGTCAAATCAGTATGTTGCAAACGAAAGTAAATACAACAGCAATCCACTGAGTTAGATTTATGTAAACTTTCTGTAAATTATTTCCATTAGAATTTCTAAATATATTCTCTATGACGTGAAAATATGCTGTATCTTCACTCGTTTCTTCTCTAAATAATAACACCAATCAACCTCAAACGTTATTAAATACATAAATAATAATCCAATAAATAATACAATAAACAAATATAATAAAATAAACCATCCGAGCTCTGAACTGATTTAAAAATTCATTTGCCCAATTCGTTTACACAATCCCCAACTGTCACAGCACTTTTCCCCTAATTCCCTCTCATAAACCCGATCCTCCCCCCTCAAAATCCCACCCCTTATCCCTAACCTCAAATCCCAAATTCCCCGTCCGCCATCTTGCGGTTCAAATCGATTTTTGGCTCCGGGAATTTGGAACACCCAGTACATCGACGTACGAGCGTAACGTACACTCGTAAAGAGATCAGTGGATGGGTCGGGGGGGGGGGGGATTACACGGAGAGTGCGCGTGCTGACGCGGGAGGGGGTAGGGGGGGGTTCCCAGCGAGAGGCTCATAAGCTCAAAAGTTGGAAATGTTGGGAAAAGGCCAAGCCAAGGAAGGGGTTGTGCTTGCAGGGCAGAGCTCGATGGCGCAAGCTCGCGCTCGCAGCGATCCTCCTACTGTTGCCCGGTGGGAGGAGCTTTTGTGTTCGCCAATACATATCCTGTCCGAGCGAGATCAGTCCTTCGGCGTACGAAACGTGCGGCGCGCGGTCCTTCATTTTCGATTCGGTCGAGTTCGCGGCAAAAAGCAGGGGTACCGAAATGTAGCGAAAGGGGGGGAGGGGGTCAGGTAGGCTGGGGTAACCTCTGGGGGGAGGGGGGAGGGGGAATTTCGGGGTTTCTGGAATGGGGAGTGGAGATGTTTTTGGGCTGCAAGTGAGGAAAATGGTGGTCTTTGGAATTCGGAGAAGGGGGGGAGGGTGGAAAGTGAGAGGGTATTTGGATCGTGGTTTAAGCCTGTTGGAAAAATCTATTAGAAACAAAACTAACAAAATTAACGAAAGTAGCAAAACTGACAACACTCACTTGCATACATTTATACTTGTTCATCATAGATAAGGTTTTTTCGGCACCTCAATTTTTAGGCACTTTTGACAAGTTTTGAAAAAGTTTGAATTATTTTTCAACAAATCCGCGTTTAGCTTTAAGTATATTCCTATCTCAATTTCCACAAATCTAATTTTGTGTAACTTAATTTTCACCTTTATCTCATTTTTACCTTAACCTCATTTTCATTTTACATTGACATATTTCGATTGGAAATCATGAAATGACAGGACCTGGTTTTAACGAAAACTAACTAAACTAACAAGACGAAGAAAACGTACCCACATTTCAGCTTCTTCGCCATAGTTAACGTTTTTTCGTTACCTCAATTTTCAGCTGCTTTTCTATTAGGAATTATCTATTTGGATCTATGCGACTTTTGTCCAAAATCTGTCAAAATTTGCATAGGTTATATTAGGCAATATACCGACCCATCTGCAAATACACATTTAATTGATTGGTATTCATTTGTTCAAGCATATGGAAATAATTTGTATGTGTATTTTTCATGTGGATTTATTAGTTTCTAATAGATTTTTTCATTAGGGATAGCATTGACTTTAATTCATAGAGTCCTGGTTCCTAATCATCAAACTTTTACAAAAATCTTCCCGTATACACTTTTTAAAATGTGCTGTTTTAAAATAGTTCGGCCGTCTGATAAAATTCATTGAATGTTTTCTAAAACCTACATATTTTAATATAAGTGTTTCTAAGTGTATTATTGTGGTTAAAACATACCCTTACCGGATTAAATTGTGAAATAATTGATTTCCAAAATGACGATTTTAACTCAGGCTCTTATGGGGCACACAAGAAAACTGCGAAAAATCCTTAAAAAATTAGTTCAAACGTCAAATAAAATCTATCATACTTAAGACAACATCATAAACATGTGATTTGTTTTAAAAAATGTATACATTTCATACTTTCTTGTTCTAAAACGTGTATTTTTTATTATGTCGTACATATTTTAATAGTAGAAGTTCGAAATAAATGCAATTCTTGATAGTTCATACAAAAATAAGTAAAGGTAAAACTATTGTGAGATGTTTTTGGAAACTTTTCGCTTTTTATTTACATTTTTTCACATCAATGGTTGTTGATTTGACTAGTTTTTGTTTTGACTAGCGTCTGTGATGACCGAGCTACTTTAAAGGAATGTAGAAAACGCCAGTAACGATTTCCCAACCGATATTTGGAGGTTAGAATGCCGATAAATCGCTACCGCGGAATGCAGATTTATGCCCGCCATCTGTGAGGTGATAAATGTGTTTTCGTCTGGAATAACGTCCGATTTTGAGGCATGTGAATTGCGATCGGTCATTCATCCATCTAGCTTGACCGAGCGAGTAAGTGAAGGCGCACGTACAGAAGGCGGCTGATAATCCGGCGGTGGGATAGAGTTAACATTTAATTCCGTCTGCACGGCGAATTCGCGTGGAGAACGTGAAACGCCGCGGCACCGCCGCCCACACGCTCGGCCGTTCATAACTCCGCCGACTATTGTGGAGCCTTGACAATACCGAACACCGCGGCGACGCAGGTGAAGTTATGGCTCGGAATAAGAGTTCAAGTGCATTTTCGAGCTTTTCGGGCTCGGCGTAACGCAATTTATCTCAGACCTTTCTCGAGTCGACTACGGCTGCCTGCGATCTGCATTACAAATCGCGCCCCCTCAGACGCGAGCAATTACGCTGACGCGAAACAAGCATATACGTTTGCAAAATCGTCGAAATCGCGACGAATTTCCTAATTCGCCCGGCACTCGTATAAGTTTCTCCAGTTCCTTATACGAGCCCATAATTCATCGTTATCGAAGCCAGCGACGCAGTTTTACTGTTTTATTCTTCACGTCTTGGTGGTTTCCGTTTTCGCCTTACGTGCAACTTTCCGCCAAACATCACGCGTGCATTAGTTTCAGACAATACCGATACCGATACCATTGGCGTCGAGACAAAGAGTAACTCGCGTTTCGAGAGCAGGAAAGACGAAACAAAACGCGAAATCGCGGCCACGGCACGCGTGGAACGAAACGTGATTGCCGCCCCAGGACGACCCGGAGCCGCCGATTGCGCAGTCGCGATTTTGTCCGCGATTATTTAACGATCATTAGCCCGCAATTCGCTTTCTAATTCCCGCGAGACGATCATACGAATCGAATCCGATTGGTTCATTACGAATCCGCGCAATCGTCCATCTGGCGATCGCAACTTCGCCATCATTGTTCGCGACGAACCGCCGATTTCCACGATAACGAGCAATCGTTTCTCGAAGATTCCTCCAGCATTGCAATCGCGCACATTGTTCGCTTTATTGCCGCAATTACGAACTGGAATAACAATTCGGAAACCTTGCTGGGAGAAGAATGACCCTAATTGCGATTACGGCGAAAGTGCTTATTAATAGATGCGTATCAGTTGACGACGTGTTAATGTTTTATTAACACTTCGGGACGCGTCTCGGAATTCCGAGATCGCAGATACCGGCGTTTATCGTACCGAAGAAAAATGGATTTGCTGTTCCGCCGTACAATCGACGGTAAATCATTCGCCGCGTGAAAAAATCGTGCCGATCGGACGTTTTTCGCTCGCGGTGCATTGCTGCGGGATCTCGTCACTGGTCCCGAAGCGGTGAAAAAAAAACGCGGACTTAATTAGCATGAATCACTTGCTGTCTTGGGAGAAAAATCGCGATATTAAATTAATTACGGCGAAGCGAGGTGCGAGGCGCCCGAAGGTTGCGCCGAACCGCAGTGTATTACTTTCAGGTCGGCCGGAAAAAACTTATGCATACATGCAAGCGGCGAGTTGTATTCAAATCCAAGGCGAAACAATGCGGTGGCCGAAACGGCGAATCCGGCGAGCGCGCGCACGTTATGGCTCGCGGGAAAAGCGCCTCGTTTGCATTAGGGACGATATTTCGGACGTGCCGCGATTTTCGTTCTTCGCGAATGGTTCTGACGCAACGACCCGGTTATTAGTGGTAATGAGTTGGTGAAAATACGGTGTTAAATATTTAAATTATACACGGACGGTGGAAAATGGAAAAGGATTTCCTCACGTCTCGATTGTGGGAATTCGGGCAAAGGGGCAACGAAATTGGCAATTTCGCATTTCTGCGCTGCAAAATTTTGTCGGCAATTTTAGAAAGCGGTTATTTAAATGCTCGGTGTAAAAAATTATCGGACATTACGAAGTATTGTTGAAATTGTTGAATTATTCATTTGGAGAAAAACCGCCATTAAACCGGAAAAAAGGCTCCTGATCTAATAACCCCGTGTACTGTTAGATAGCAACAATTGAAAGTAGAACGCAGGTATGACATAATAATTGTGCAAATGGTTAATTTACAAGTAAAATTAATGTTTTAAAACTAATGACTGCATACATTGCATGACCGTGGATATTCTGAAAACGGCCTTAGAAATTGAAGCGCCTAAAGATTTAGTACTGGAAAACCCATGCATCGTAATTAAACGACACGTGCAGATCAACGAACTTCCATCGCCTCGATCCGCCAACGCAATATTCCCATATTATCGGATTTTAGCTGTGACCGTACTTGAAAATCTCGAAGTCATTTCGCGAAAAAGGCACATCACTCGGGGACTCGCGCCCACACATCCAACTTTCGATACACTCGAATCGGCAATTATTTTCCGACCGATCATTCGCGTCGATCGGCAAAGGAAACTCCGTGGATATATCACGCGGCCTTTCGCAACCGCGCTGATAAATTTCAGTCGATTATGCATAATCAATTAACGTGTCTGCCAATTATTCGCGGAGATATGTTATCGGGATAGGGAGAAAGCGACCACTTTGGGGGTTCGATGCTATTGGCTTTGTGACCGACCGACGTAACGGGTTGTCTTCATTTTTGCAGCTGTCATTAATTGCCGCGTAAATCAATTGACTTGTCGCACAATGGCTAATCGCGGACTAATCAATCTAAACGCCGATTATACACAGTGTCGAGTTCTGGCGGGTAAAAATGCTTTGACGTAGTTGAGATTGAGAAAGGAATTGTTTTTGAACGGTTGTGTAAGCGGTTGAGTTTGTCAAAACTTGGTCTTGAGTTAGATCGGTGATAGAGTTGAATTAATGTTTTTGACTCTGAAGAAAGGTTAGAGATATTTACCCTCTCATTGAATTTTGTTTTATTGACAAATATTCGTTTTTTAAAGGGAATATGAAGATGATCAGATATATTCTTAATTACCGTTTAATGCAATTTTATGTAATAAGAAGATGATTACATTAATTGCATAATCCATTATTTCTATTCTGTGCCCCTCCCCCCTCTGATATAGATTATAAAGTAACATCAATAGGTGTACAAATAGTTAGTTCAATATCAGGTAATTAATTCTTTTGTTATCTTTTACTGACGACCTCAAAATTTTTTCTCAATACAGTACAATTAGTCGCACTTAATACGTCTTTTAATCTGGCATATCCATCTTCACAATGCCCAGAGTTTGCGTATTTAATACAAACGAATAAAGAAAAGTTTTTGTTTATGCCAGTAATTTAAACGGCTCCTCGCGTGATGAAAAAATGAGACTTATTCGGATTACACGGGAGAAGACAGGTGGCACATGTTCATGTCGCAAGTGCAACTCAATTCCAACAGAAGATAGATTCACAGACGGGTGTCGCAACTTACGCAGGGCGGCAGTCGCGATACGCAGCCGTTTGAACAATGGGATTGGGAAAGCGCGGTTATTATAAGACGCCGCATATGGCCGCTATTTCCCGGTTGCGTATAATCGCGGCAACGTGTGCGCCGATCGGAGACAAATTTTTGCTGATAAATTGGATTGAGATTTATCGCTCGAGGGTTATTGAAAACGCGATTGTTGATTCAAGTGCGATTTCCTGGTTACGAAATTATGGGACGACGTGGAAGGAAGAAACCGATCAATAGTGGAAATGAAGTGATCACCTAGATAGCAAAATTTTGTAATATTTGCAACATTTTATCGCAATTTTATTTTATTGCATCCATTCCATATGAACACTATATCCGATTGCTGCACATATGGCCAATTTTGTACAAACTTATGATGTACATGTTTTCCTATCAGGGCAGTGTGATTGCTTTTTTCACCAAATGCAATGAAATGAAACGCAAAAATGTTGTAATCCAGCAATCTTCGAAATACACGCCTTCTAATTTGTCCACTGATTAAAAGCGGCTGCGAAACATCACGGACTTTCGTTTATTAATAATCTCACTAAAATATAACCGTTAATTTGACACGAATGACACGAACTCGTGCCCACGACACCGCTAAAAGTTTCTCTAATAAAACGAGAGTTCAATCACTCAAAGTAACTCCGTTACCCAACAAACCGCAAGTCAACTAATCGGCACAACAATCCCAAACTAAATCACACCGCGGGTCCGCAAAAACGCCATAATTCAGTCTGTCGGTTTTCCTCGGGTTCGCACAGTGATTGCGCGCATGAAATCGCGCGATAAATTAATAACAACAAACCGCTCCAGATTTATGATTTGCCGCAGAGTCGGCACCGGACGCGCTGTTATCAGCGACACGTACACTCGTGCGTCTATAAATTTCACGCTAATCCTAGGCGAGCATTCCTCCGCGGATTGTGAGAACCACGCGGAGCGATCGGCGATGCCCATTTAGGCGACTGTTTCCTTTAGAACGCGTTTGCATCCAGAACCCGGCTCCCATTGCGCAAAATCGGTCAACTTGTAATGCGCGATATAATTTATCGGAACACTTCGCGGTGTCTGTCGGCGGCGCACTGTTTTCAGCTAATTAATTCGTTTATTCAGTGGCAGATTTATGGCGTTAATTATGGACCACAATTGTCAGATTTTATTCGCGCGGCGCTCATGAATTATGTATCTGCCTGCGTTATTACGGGAAATTGCGTTGAAAAAGTGCCCGCAAGTGCGCACTTCGTTGGTCGGGTCGAGCGCTGCTAATTTTATGGCAGGTCGTACAAGGAGAGCAGTGTTACAGATAAATTGTGGTCTGTCGTAGGATTTTTGTTTCGGTTATCGACGTGGTATCTTGTCGGTTGGAGAATAAGATTTTTTTGATACTTCTGTGTATATGTTAATTTTCAATTGGTTTCGCGAGTATGTACGATTTGTAGATGTCGGATTTGAAATTGGGAATCTATGTGGGAGAATTGAAAAACGGTGTATAGGAAGTGGTTTAATGGATTTGAGTAACGTTCAAGAGAGTTGTAATGCAGATCTAATTGAATTGCGAAACTGGCGTGTCGAATCTGGGAAGAAAACTAGTCGATTTCAGTAACTTTAAGTGATGTACTCGTAAAAGAGTACTTAGCTGAGGAATGCTGATAAATCATTTGAGTAGTTTAACCGTTTTTTACAGCAGATATTGTAATTGACTTGAGATGTAATTGAACTCTTAGTGTCTGAAACTAACAAGGTAGCTAAATAATTAACCTTCTGTTGACAAAAATACTATTTCAATTATGACAATGTCACTATCACTTGCAATAGAAATAACTTTTGATAATTGATTTTGATATTTGATAAAAAAGATTAATAAGGCACTTTCAACGCACTTCGGATCTCTTTAATAGTTTTCACACGCATGTTTAAATTAATTTTCTTCAACGTTAAAGCGAAACCTGTTAAATATTAAAAGCATGCGTTTCTTTACCGAATACTAAAGTGAAATTCTTTTCATTCTTGCAAATGTTGTAGAAACGAACAAAAAATTTGTTTCAATCTTACAAATCCTGTAACCTCCAGCATTAACTCAATATATATGGCAACAAACTTTCTTATAACTTTTCCATTCCCACATATCCATAGAATTTGAATATAAACCATTTCAAATTGCTTTAATCCGATATCTCAAATAACATACACTTGCTAACAGTCCCCTGGCTCTTAACTATGAAATTCTCCCACCGTCCACGAAAATTTGCATAAAAACTGCCGAGAATAATTACGTCTGCTAGCACAGTAGCGTTAACCTGTAAAGGCAATTGGCTTGCGCAACGGCGCTGCAAACTAAACGTTATTTCCGAAACAAACTCAACAAATCAGTTAACATTGAACGGCCGGGAGTCAGTGGCGCGCGGCACGACGCAACCGGCCCTCGCGCGCGGAAAAATCTTTGTGTTCGTCCGCAAGCGCAACCCGATCGTATCATCGCGCGGTAACGTGCTCGCGAGCCGCGTTCTTCACGGCAACGCTTGCTCTCGCGGCAACGCCTGCGATATCGCGTATCCCCCGGTGTATCGACCTCGATCGTGCGATATATCGCCGCCACACCTACTTTCTACCTTCCTGGACAATCGTTTATACATGCGCGAACGCACGCCCCGAGAAATTCGCGCTGCGCCCGCGACGCGCGCACTAATCGCTTATTTCGACATCCGAAATAATCCGCGAATTCCACGGTTCCACGGGGTAATGGGATAATGAGAGTGATCCGGGTGATTTACGCCGCGTCCGTTCCACTTGTCGCGAAAGACCGGCGGACTTTCTGGCCGGTTCGCGGTGGAAAAGCTTTTGACTTTCGATCGGTCGCGACGTGGCATACAGTTGGCGCGGGAACGAATGTAATGACCGGGCAAAGCACTGAGCGATCTCTCCGGCTAATTCGATGCCCCGAAGTGGAGTAATGTCATAATTGCTGCGTTGGCGATAGACCAACTGTGACTTTCGTGGCACGATGATATTCATTAGAGTGATGCCGAAAGTAAATCTGCCGGGGAAATCGGGATGGAAGAAATTGGTCTGAGAACATGCTAGATGGTAGCCGAGTGGTCAGGTGAACGGCTTCTGGAAAAGAGGGTTTTGGGATCGGAGATTTTTTCTTAGGGGTTTTTAGATTAGATTTGTACATTTTAACCGAGAAAATAATTTCTGTAGATCACGTCTTGCAATATTTGAAAACGTTAACTTTTTATGATTTTGTATGGTTTTAAAATTGAAATAATTTTTTTACGTTGCAGATGAGTGTTGCGCTATATCTGACCTGAAAGTCATCCGCGGAAACTAATCAGACACATACCGTAGTTTTCAATTTTGCCCCGTGAAGCGACCTGAAAAAATGTCCAGTAATCAAGCAGCAAATTGCAAAGTGAACGCAAATCCGAATTCACGTTGACGAATTCTAATTGGTTCTTATGTAAACTGACCGTAAATGCCCCATCGATGAGGAAAAATCGGTCGAACCTGACGATCTCTTCGACATTTTTTCGCCAAGCATCATGGGACAGTCTTGCGAAACGATCCCGGAATTAGCGTGGCAATGCGCAATCGCAAATTAAAATTGCGTACGGATGCCAACGGATTACAGTAAATCTCGCCGGCGATTTTATGTAAGCGTTACCCGCTGCGCGTAATTTGCACTGCCAACAACTTCAGATCAACCATCGCGCGATTCTATCTTTCTTAGTCGAATACCACCTTCAGAAGCCTTCAAGGTGCAAAATCTCGAACCGGATAAAAAACTTCGATATTTGGATCCTGCCACTGAATCGCAGAAACATCTTTACAAAGATCGTGGAAAGTTACAACTTTAATTGCGCGCAAAGTACAATTTTAACATACATAAAAACTGCCATCTGGACAACCATTTCACCGAACAATTCTTCACTTTTCTTCAAACATTCTCTCGCATCTGTCGAAACAATCAGCTGCCAAAACTCTTAAATTTCTCTCTACAGACAAAACTTCAAAATCGTAATCAATCTCCTCGCCTACTGAACTCATTTTCAGATCCGCATTAAATCGCTTTAATATGCATCCCGCGGAGCATGTTATAACACTCGTAACCGGCGTATTACGAGCCCACGTAACGGTACCCCGAGAAAATAAACGAAATCAAAATGACAACGCGCAGAACAATAAGCCGCAGCTACGTGATCAGGGTATCGCTCGAGTCGGCTCAAGTGGTGTCATAATATGCATCCTGGTTGGAAACCGTGCGCGGCGCATCACGTTGAGGTTTCGCAACCTCGATAATGCGGACACATCGATCCCGTCGTGACAAAACTGGACGAGCGGTGTTGTGCTGACGCGAGCGCGCGCGCCGCTGACCGGTATTCCCAGCGCCGAGTGCCGTTATTTCGGCTATGGGATTTTGTAACCAAGTGACCCAGACCCTGCGGACCGCGCGCGTCGAAGATGAAGAGCCTGACCGGTTTTTATGCGTCGCCGGCGGATCCACGTGACTCACGGACCAGAATACATCAACAAACATGACACGTTTCCTCGGGCGTCGCCTATTTTCGGGAATCGCAAGAATTCGGGTTCCTGGTGTCGTAAAAAGTGGAGAAAAAAAAGAAGAAGGGGAGTTAGACAATTGCATTAGTTACAGACCGAAAACCATCTTAAAGTCACGTAACATTCCGGGTAGAGTTTTACTAAGTTCGGGGGAAAAAGGTAGTCGAAGTTTTTGCTCCATATGGTTGGTTATTCAAAACTGTGTATAAAAAGCAGTTATGTTCCAGTAAAGACAAATATCAAGAATAGTATTGGTATTATGAAGACAATAACTATTTTGCCAATATTCCCATAACATTTTTCAAAATATATGTTTAATTAGAAAATCTGTTTAGCACGTTATATTATACTAGTTTAAGATAATTTGCGTCGTTAACACCATGGCTTTCAGTGTGAAAGCCGAACAAAGCTTTCAAACACCTTTTCTCGTGGTGTAAATTTCTCGCTGAAACGTAAAATGTGACCCATTAGAGTGTTCGCGTTGACACTTGCTTTGCAAAACAACTAAATTATAAGTCGAGTTTCTCTTCCTTGAAGCGGTCATTAAAAACACCGAGGACACGCGCGAGTCGACGACCCTATTTAGACATTGTTTGACTCGAAAGATCCAGTTAAATGAAGCAAAGCGTCTTTCCGTGATTTCCAAACCTGAATCGGTGACTGAATTTGCGACTGGAACTTCGCGCGCTGCGTAACGCGATTTCCAAATCAAATCGCGCTTCGTTTCTTCTTAATTTTACAAAATCGAAGAGGTGGTGGGTTCCTATGGCTTCTAATGTTCCATGATTGAGACGTATAAATGCCACGAAAAATTTTGTTGAAAACGATTCAGGATTCGAAAATCGTTCGTGCAAATGAAACGATCCGAAATAATTGCCAAAATATTTCAAAACGAGACATTTCTTTTTGTAGTGTACATACAATGATTAAATGCAATTTCGGATAATTAAAACTCGTTAAATTTCAATTAAACTCTCCCTGAATTTCCAAGATAACTCTTCCACTTGACCTCATCCAGATTTTAAATCGTCTCTTACTTCCCTTGCTTCATTCCGCATTTTTTAACCGCGCTTCACGACGCGGAACCTCAGCCCCGTAAATCGAACAACTTTTTCAAAACGAACAATAACGACAAAGGAAACACCGTGTCTTTGTTTTGCAGCCAGCAGATCCCTCCGATAAAATAATTCCCTTTAACTTGCAGCGTCTAAGTTTCTCTCATTGCGAAATAATAATAAGGCCGTTTCGCATCGTCCTTCCCATCGATCATCGTTGGAACCGTTCTTCCGCCGCGTATAATTGAATCTCCAACACTGTTGAACGTAATTACCGATATTCGGAGTGAAAGCAGTTGTTATCGTCGTGAAAGAAGCGCGCGCCCGAGCTGAGAGAATCGCGTGGGATCCGTTAAATATTAATGATCGCAACTGCGGCGATCCCATCCGCGGAGCGCGCTGACCTTAGTTTTCCTCAAAACCGCAACCGACTTTGCGGGTACCGGTGCACGCACGTTCGCACGCCGCAAGCCAAGATTAATCCGTCGATCTTACACTTTGTCTTCGCGTCTTTTCCCTATTCTTGCCTCATTTACATAAGAAACTGTGGGAAGACGCGCTTTGTCGCGATCAAATTAATACGCGCGCACTTTCGCCGCGATTGACTACAGTTTTGCGATTTTCATTAACAGAGTTAACGGCGACGCGCTTTTACGACGGGAAAGCCTGCGCAAGATAAGATTTAACGAACTTGGGTTGCAGGAACTGTGACTTTAGTTCAGGGAGAGGCAGTTTTTAGAAATAATTACTTAACTCTGAGGTACAGAGAAAGATATTGAAGGCAAGGTAGAAGACGTGCAATTATTGCTATTTTTCGAAATGATTCAGTAAGAAATTGTTTAGGCAATTTTATTTGTAATGGCTGTATGTTTTTGGTGAATAAGCGGATCTTGAATAAACAGTGTGAACGTAACTTCACGTTGATAGTTTAGTTTCCTGTACTATCGTTAACGAAAATACAAATGATGCAAGTGATGAGATAATTAAAATTAGCGTGATTACTTTAATGAAAAGGTTCTATGATGCTACGATTCATTAGTGGAAACATTGTTAGATCTGATATTGTATACCTTTTCTCATGCCAATGAATTTAACGAGAGCAGTCTATAATATAAATTATAGCTCACACAATTTTAATTGAAATAAGTGACATACTTTTTCACTCGGTGTACATGTGAGTTAAGTCGACATTTGTTAATTATTTATAGTTAAGAAAACATGAATAACATCTGTCAAGTACGAGATACATTACTTCAGTTAATGTTCATTATGATGAAGTTTTTACAGGTTTAAAAACACTTTTATATAAACAAAATAATAGGAAGCATAATGTCAGTCTACATCACATCATTCAGCAAATGACCGGAATTATCCTTCTGTTCTCAGGTCATTATAAAACCACAGTTACGCAAAAATAAAAAAGTCACATAAACTCAAAATCCTTCTGGTCAGTACACAACATAAACACTTTCTCCATCGCTCAAAATTGCGAGCCATTATTCCCGAAGCGGTCTTTTTGTTAAACACCGTAATTTACGTAGGCAATAAACCAAATATCAAAGTAATATATTTTAATTGTCGCAAATACCGATAGCTGTCGCCTGACGCAAAACCGACGTAAACGTCTCAATCTGAAGGGTGTACCGATTCGTTTTATATTTTAGCGTCATACGTAACCATTCTGTGTAACAAACGATGATCGTTTCAATCCCCTTTAAAGAAAATTATAAGCCGAACAATGCGAATAGAAGATTATGATAGCAACAAAGACTGAGACGCCTCCTAGAGGCCGTTTATGTAAAAACCGCGCAGCAAATTACAGAAATATTATAAAACGAAAAGAATAACGGTCCGAATGGCTTCCGGAAAATAACGTCGGCGAACGGAGCCGTCCATTATTGCCCGTTTGAGTCACTTCTTCTCTGGCAGAAATCGCTCTGGGCGGGAAAATTTTCTAGTCGAAAACGTTTCCCTTAATTGCCGACCGCCAGAGTGCGTAACGAAAAAGTTCACGTCGTTTTTGTCCCGATGAGCCATTATATGGCAATAAGGCGACTGAAATTCGACGCAATAAATTCTGTTTAGGCTGAAATTCATAATTGATCTTCATCTTCCGTCTCTTCTGTCCGTAAATATCGTCGATTTTATGATCCATTCGTGGACAAAAGTGAAACTTAAGATACCTGTCACTGATTTCCTATACTGTTGACAAAAAATCGTGGGAGAAAATGTACAAAGCTTGAATTATTATAAAACAATGTCGCTGTTCGTTATCGACAAAAATGCTCTAGGAACCTCGCAAAACTTCCGAGCCGTTTCGTATGATCGGTTTCGATTCGCTAATTACTAAGTGCCGATTCATTTAGCTGTAATTAAAAGCGTTATATTATACGCCCAGACAATGATGAATGCAATAGAATAGTTATTACAAACGACTCGACTTCCTTCTGAGCAACGCACTCGGCGCATGCATCTGCGTACTTTCTCCCTCTAATGAAAAACTCTGCGTGTGGTAGGTCGTGATGCTCGTTGAGCGCAGAAATAAACAACGTTCTAAACGGGCGATTATTTTTCAGGTACGATTTCAAGTCGGATTGCCAGGTCGCCGGGAAAAATTTGACTTGGACTTCATTCCTAATTGGGAGAAAATAATCTTTTTTCGATTGATTTTAAAACGTAATATACCCAACTTATCGTATTAGATATTTCGTATAATTACCTCGGCGTTCGCATCGTGATTAAGACTTTATTTCCCTCATCGCAGCCAACTTTCATCTTCACTTTAGGTGGAGAAATTGAAGACTGTATTGGGATCGAATATAAATGTTTATGTGCAATACCGTTTGAAAGTAAACGAAATGTTTTTACTGTGTCAAAAGTGGATCGTTTCCCGATCGAAAATGGCGAACCGTTATATCGTTTAGGATCGTTGGTACAGAACGCGAACGTAAGGTCGCGTGGTAGGGAAAACAGCGGAATCCGAATAATGTGAGCCGCGTGGGATCTCGACCAAGGCCGAAGGAGGAGCCCGACGATCGTCGGACAATTCGCGTGTTAAAAGCAAACGATGGAAAATGCGCATCGGCCGAAAGAGATTTTCCAGTCGTCCGATCGGGAAGTCCAACGCGAACCACGCGCCTTGACATCGTTGTCTCGTGTGTTTACAGCGAAAACGCTGCTTAATTATCTTTTTACGTCCATTTATGACGATTAATGACGGAATGCCGCGAGTCGCCGCGAAATTTCGTAATTAAATAATTTATGGGAAATGGTAAACGATGAATTGTGCGGCTAAACAGAATTATTTGCTTTTTCCCGGATGAAGAAACCGCGCGCTCGTGAGGGAAAGGCCTTTTGCTGGAATCTCTCGCGACGTGTTACGCAGTCGAGGAAAAAAGCGAGCCGTCCATTTTTATGAGCAAAATTTACTATAGAGATATCGATGTAATTGGAAAAATGTCTTGGATATAGCCAGACGTTTTTCAGGCTACATTCCAGGGCGATTAGACATGGAGAAGTAAATTGACAAGGAGAACAAATGTGTTTTTTAAAATTAAAAGAAAAACAGAGCAACGTTATTCTTATGATACTGAACCAAGCTAAGAGAACAGTGATCCCAAAAATTACTGTTTAAACAATAACGAAAAAATATTAGAAACCAGAGGAGATTTACTGAGAAAAACTGTAAAGTTTACCGTTTTGCCAGTAAATTTCGTTGGTTTACTGTTTATAACAGCAAAATCCCTAACACGACTTTGATATGTTTCCAATACAGTTTGAACAGTAATTTTTGGGATTACTGTTACAGATTACTGCTTTCTATATTACAGGTTTCTATCAGGGCAAATAGACAAAACTGTCTAAAATCCCGATTTATCTTAGTTCGATCTTAATTATAATAAAATCATAACACAGATTGAAGTTGTTAAAATGCACTTCAAATATATCTTCACCTAATACCTCAGTTCCACTTACACATTTTCTGCATAAACCAATAAAATTAGTTCAAGTAATATGTTCTAAGCTCTACTTTGAGCTGCAATCAAGTTCAGCGAACGATTTTCCCATCTGCAATTACGATACAACGGTCGCGCCTTCAGCCGCCCGATTCCCATAAAAACGCAAACGCAATCGGGTTGAATTAAGTGGATAACGCGACGGAATAACAAAATGATTCGATGCCTCACGGCTAATTGGCGGATATCCGGTCCGCTTGCTGGCGCAATGTCAATGCCACGTCGCGGATTGGAATGCTCGCGAAACGCGAGTCATCGCGTCGCAAATGACTATCCTTCACGTCATTTCGAAAATACGCTATTTCGCGCGTCGCGGGAGCACATTTTCCAGCGGGATTATCGAAGAAAGTGGAATAGTGGAGCGCGCATTGTGTCCCGTCGCTTCTTCGTCGATACCACGCGAGGGACATGAACACGTGTGTCGGGTTTGCCGCACGAACGCGAGCTTCTTACGAGCGTATGCTAATCCCGCGGCAGACTATGAATTACGAGGTCCGATTCAGCTTTCTTCATCGACCGTTCGATCTGCGCCGGAGATATTTTGCTTTTTACGTGTTCCGTTTCATTCTATTTGCTGTCTGTGGCGGCACGGATTTTTAATTGAAAGTTTCGAAGCCGCGAAAGGTGCGTCGATGGGTGGGCTTTCCAGTTAACGCGATTTTGTTTAAATAAAAAGAATATGAATGGACGAATTTCATTCTTTTTGGCAAAGTGGGTTTTTAAAAAAACGTCGAAAAAGAAGCTTGCTTTTAGAGCAACCATTTTCGCCACTTTTGCTCTCTTTTTAGCGGAACGTTTTCGAAAACACACTCGCTTTCTACGCAACTTCGTTTCCCGCGTAAACTACGAGCGCAATTAATTTCCAATCGATTCTCGATCGGCAATCTCCACTCAACAAATCGACACCACCTTATCGAAAATCCCAAACAAACTCGCGAACCATCGGCGCCAATTAGCTCGAACCGGCAATGACTGCGAATCGACGCAATCTTAAATCCCAATTAGGCGTCGTTTCCATTTGATTAGAATCGCGAGTGCGTCGCTGAAATCGGCCGGCACAAAAATCGGCGCGCAATTTCCTCGATTGAGCGGCCGCTTAATTGCAACTGAATAATTCGAACGAATCAATAGCACGTAAAGATCGATAAACCGTATTAGATAACCGATCGGGTCATTGAACTTGCGTCGTTCTTTTCTTGTTTCAGGGACGAAATGCGGTCGACCAGCTGTTCCTATGAACGCCAAGGTGTCTTTGTCGGACGACTCGCTGAAGGTTGGAACTGTTGCGAGTTACGCTTGCGATGCAGGTTACGAGCTATTCGGGTAAGACAAAAATCCGACGAGTTTACCGTATACCAATCAAGCGCGCGATTACCGCGTCGGGATAGAGCAACGGTAAACGACAAACGTTTTTGAGCGCCGCGAGATAAGAAAGGTAGCTGTGCCGTGCAACGGTCCGACGGTGCCCCGCCGGCCCCGCGCAACCTATCCGCGTAATTAGCATCTCGGAAGACCCGTATTACTTCTGTTTCGATTGCAGCGCGCGAGCCACACAGTGTGAAATTATCTTCCGCCGCGTAATCGATTCGAGCGTGGCGGTGTTCCGCAGTTGACGAACGACATTTAATTTGGCCAATTGAGGAGCTGGATGCAATAAGAGCGTAACTTAAAAAATAGCTATTCAAAAAATTGCACCCGAAGATTTAAAATTGCATAAAAGCTTCGAAACTGAATTTGTTTACTTACTATTTATAAAGAGGAGAAATATAATTTTAAATGGACATATTATTAAGGACACACATTTTTGGATAAACTAATTTACAAGAAACAGCGTCAATCGACTTATGCTGTTATTACCCAGCTCCTCAATTGCTCTATTCATTTCAACGAAATTTTATGAGATGCGCACTTTTTGGACAGTCACGATGTGTGCCGGGAAAATCGCGGTAAATCAATTTAGAAATCAGGCAGTCCTACTTATAAATCTCGTGCCACTGGAAGGTGGAATAAAATAAACATTTTGAAATGAAATGAACCGAAATGATAGGAAGCTGAGACGGTGGCACTGAAAACCTCGTAGTTGAGGATCCGAGAGAAAATTATGGTTAATAAATAATATTCTGTTCTAAACACCGTTTAGGTTGCTCAAAAAATTATAAGCTAGACGTTTTTCTAATGGAGACTATTATTGAAAAAGAATTGCAAATGGAAATAATTCGCTTTTCGAGAAAATGATTATGTTTCTTGTTTAGATGAAATAGAGGTGGTGTGTACGATAATGATGTGTTTCCCTATCATTAAATACAATTTGAAATCAATTTTATACGTAATCATGTACATTACAATATTAATATCTCCAATCGCTCGAAAGTTTTGACTCCTACCTAATTAATTTTCCAAATAAATATTATTTTCGAGAAAATCTTTTCGAAATTGAACTTTACGCGTTCAATTTCCCACAGCCATTTCCGTCCATAGCTTTCCCAAAATTTACATTTCCTTCGTGCTCAGCAACCGCAGTCCCGGTAAATCCCAAAAAGACACGCAATAGAAACTTTTTTCTTCCGCCCATAGAGTGATTAAAAAACCACTGCCATAGCTTCCGATGTCTCCATTGCACAGGTGTACCACATCCGTTGCCACAATAATTTTCGATGTCGGCGCGATACGAAACAATATCTCCAGTTAACGGTGTAGGCCGAGTTTTCCTTAGTTTTATTCCGTGCGGAAATCGTTGATCATGTTACGCGTATTAGATGATAAATGCGGTTACAAGTATCGATGACAGGGCGGCACAATGCTTGCCGCAAACCCCGATTGTCAACAATACTTTCCGCACTTTCTCCGGAACGCCGGGTTTCCGACCGACGTTTTCACCAATTAAAATTAATCCCTTATATTTCACCAACGACGCGGTGCATTATATCCTCGAACGCTATCTTCGACGGATCTGGTTTAGCATTAGGAAATGTGGAACGAGGCAGATATTAACGGCGATAGGTGTAATTTGGGCTATGCCAGGCATGACACTTTTTTCTCAACGTATCTGCCGATAGAAATCAATGCGGGGTTTCGTTAGAGCATTGTAATACGAGAATCATTTCAGTGAGGATGTGGAACAAAGAAAAGTCATCTAGGACAGTTTTATCGACTGAAAGATGTGTCGGAATTTTTCGTAGAGATAAAGTTTTATGCGTTTGTCGAAGAAGGATTTGTTTGATAGATGAAGAAAGGTTTGGTAGATGCCAGTGGATTTGTAAGACTGAATCATATGTCATAAATTCTGGTAGAAGGAACATTTGGCCATTAAAATATAATTTCCCCTTGTAAAACACACGTTTGTTATCTCAAAGCTATCATTTACGCGACGCATGGCTGCGATATATAAATTAATAAGGTAATAATTAAAGGTGTACATGCGGAGATTACGACGGAAATACGCTTATTTTTTTGCTGGATGACGGAAGGATTGAAACCTTGACATCATTTTTGCAAAACCCTTTCTAAAATATGTGTAATTTGAAGGAATATGATCGCTTTGAATGTGACATTTGGATTGCATCGAGCACTTTTTGCATGCGCAAGTTTCAAGTAATCTATGTATGCAATTTTATCGTGAAAGTCGTAAATTCTTAGGACAAATGGGACAAAAACTGATATAGATTCAAATCGCAAAAAAGTATCTGGATTTACTGCATCGCGTTTGAAATTTTACTGCATTTCAATACAGTGAGGATTTATGTCATAAACTGTGAATTTACGAGGAAAAATTGCTCTTACTCTGATGTCTTTGATCAAATACGCAATGAGTACTTATAGGTGGATATTTATAGTTATTAGTTCAGTATTTCAAAATAACACCATTATGATATAAATCAGAACATTAATGAATACAGAATAGTAAAATGTCATATAATTTATTTAATTATAGGAGCCAGTACATATTATCGTAAATTTTGTCTTAATGAACACAAATGTTGATTGAAATTGAACTCTTAAAACGTGAAACTATCACATAAAATTTCTATATTTTTTTACATAATTTTGTTTTCAAAAAATCGCTTAAATGAAGGAAATAATGTATTTCTGAAAATAATAATCGGTTATGACATACCTCGATGAAATGATTTTGTATGAAATGTCTTGTTAAATACAGATAATGTGAATAATAACGAAACGTATAAGGAAATCAGTTCCTAAACATTACTGCACCGGTAGTTTCAAATGTCACCGAATAATTTTCAAATCGCTTGTTTCCCACAAAATGTCCTAACTTCAATGCTTAACTCGTTACAGGTCCAGGACGATATCTTGCAACAGCCGGGGAAAATGGGACGGGGAGTTACCATTTTGCGGTAAGTTTACACTCCGCGATACCGGCAAACCGATCTCAATTATCCATACACCCGGACGCAGAATCTATAGCCTGGATTTCCTCGCGCGACATTATAAAAAAACCCCTACACACCCAGCGCCTATCGCTGAATAAATAATCCACCTTTCTGCAAACGCCAGTCAATAAACCCCTGCAATCTTTCGCGAACTTTATTAACCATTTCCATCGCGCGATAATAAGCAGGGCGTGTCCCAGCGTATGACTTACGAGGCGCGTTCCTCGCGCTATCCTCGGACAATGCCGGACGACCTATCCCTGGAATTTCATTGCCGAGCGAGTCTTGAACGTCCGTCAATTAAAAAGACTCCTTACTCGCACGGCTTTGTTGTATTCAGTATTTCTTAATTTCAAATATTTTGGGGAAGAAACATTCATAATTTGGACATTGCAGTATAAAAGTATGCTAAATATATAACTATAAGTAGAGTTTTGTTACGTCTTGTGCAAATATACTCCCATGAGAATAGACTGTCGGGTAGTCTTTTTTTATTTTAAGTCTGAGTAGTTTAAAAAAAATTAACTTTAAACTACAGATTTTAACATAGAGTTTTATGGATGCGATGTATTACTGATCACAAACTTTACAATATTTCGAACCCATTTGTAAGATTTATAACAGCTCGGTGTAAATGTTCCAAGCAATTCTTTTGAGTAATCTGACAATTGTGTAACATTTACAGGCAAATCGCAGAAATATCCAGGATTTCACAGGGGGTGTCCATTTATCGAAGGAATTGCCCGGATCGTTTAACGATGGAGTAAATTCGTATTTTACAAATTTACCATTTTTTGAATTTCTATGTCTTATATCCTTCGAGGGATTTTTCCAATACTTTAACAATACCTGTACGATTAAATTTAAATAATGTTATACATTTGAATACTTTGTATTAACTTCATTATAACATATTGTAACAAAACATTGGCAGACTTTTACATTTAAAGCTTTAATCATCACAAAACGATTAGAGGTTCAAATTTTAGGTACTTAGGTAATTGCTGTTTTCATTCAAACTAATGGTGTGAAGATTTTACACTTTTAGCACCAAATTTTTAACCGTGCAAGAACAGTAAGACATTGTTCGTTTTGATGGAATATTTAATATTTCCAAATAACTTGGCTCATACGTTTAGAAAATAAAGCACTACCTGCTCGTAGTGCATGGGCCATATTTTCTAAACATATGATTCATTGTTACGAATTCGTATTATTTTATTTGATTAAAAACTGTATTAACTTTGTCTTAAATAAATCACTTGATTTTAAAACAAAATATTAATTCATTCAAAACGCATTTTTAGTTTCACGTTTGACTTAACAAATAGTTACTTCTACCTTAAGGGGTTATTTCAATAAGTTAAAATAGTAAGAATTCGATGAAACTTAAAATCTGGTTTATT
>JABFPB010000674.1:0-33599 GCA_022817645.1 Ceratoteleas bidentatus
GATTACCAAAATATTTGGTTGCTATAACCAAATCATTTGGTTGGCTAAAAATTAACCAAATTATTTGGTTGTGACAATTAAAATTTGGTTGCCACAATCAAATATTTTTCTCCGTGCAGTATACATGAAATTTAAGAAATAATAATTGTTGGGAAAGGAATATATCAATTTCGATGAGTTTTCTCAAACAGGGATTTGGTTCAAAAAGTACACTGATTATACAGTCTTGAAGTCATTGGATTCTGGATAGAATCACTCTGATGCAAAAGGATAAAAAATTCATTTTTCGCAATGAATCTCTCATGAATATTTTACAAGAACACAACTAAACCATCACAGACTCGAAAATTGCAAATTACTCTTGCAACGTGTTTGGCTCAATACAACTTGGCGGCCAACTTTTCGACAATTAATTCGTCAACCTCCCCACGCAAACTCCTATACCACTCATCCTCAATATCGCTAACTCAATAAACTCGCGCATTTTTCCTGTAATTCAGTCATTTTTACAAATACTTTCCAATCCAAAGACAATCGCTCCCTTCTTTATAAAAAAAAAATATTTGTCTGATTTCCAAGCCTGGTTAAAAAATTACTACTAGGAATCTAACTGTCTTCACGAGCGTAAACCCCAATGAGAAAAGGTTAACCATAAATAGAATTTTAATATGGAAACCATTATGTAACCAAGCTTGCTTCAAGTACCCATCGACTATTACTTGGCAGATTTCATGATTGAAAGTTCATGGAATCAATCTAGGAATTCCAACATGGAAGCTATCTAGGAACAGTGGATGGATCCTTTAACCAAACTTGGTTCCACGATGATTTCCAGAGTCAAATTCCATTTCTGAGTACAAGCCATTTTTTATCGTCAAAGAAACCAGTTAAACTAACGAAACTAACGAAACTAACAAAACTAACAAAACTAAGAACACTAAAAAAACTAACAAAACTAACGAAACTAACGAAACTAACAAAACGAACAAAACTAAGAAAACAATCTAAGGAAACTAACAAAACTAACATCTAAGGAAACTAATAAAACCATTGATCAAGATTTGTCAAAATTTTCTTACTCGACGGCAAACAAGATACCCTTTCTTCCAGTGAAACTAAATTTGTCACCCGACCCAACGCTGCCGAAAAACCGTCGTCTTGACGTGCCGGACGAAAATCGCCGACGTTGCTTCAGTCTAATTAGCCTGAGTGGATCTGCCGGAACATGATTGGAAATCCACTTAGCCGCGTTCTATAAAAGGATTGTTTTCGGACGTTACATTCGCATATAGGATTCGCGTGCGGTTCGGCCCACATCGGAACACGCTCGATCCACTTGAGCCTCGGGTCCTTCGAATAACCTGGACAGTCTCACGTCAAGCGTTTATTTTTTCGGTATAAAAACGTACACAGTATATATACATGTCATGTTCTCGCAGACCTGTAAGCGTCCCCAAACGGACACGGTTTTGCGCGTCGTATCGGTAACTATTAGCACTTTGACAACGTCGATGGAACACGATCGCGCGTTGGCATTTCAATTAAAAAGTCGCGCCAACGCGCGTTTCATTAACGCCTCCGAACAGGTGTAACGCGGAATAAAGAGCGCAAAGAAGGGCGCCTCGTTACAGCGGAGGCGCTAAATAAACATGTTGCACAAAGGCGGCGAATAAAAATTTCATTACAGCTCTTCATTTTCAGCGCGCCTTAACGTAATTAAAGACAGCTTCCGCTACGGCTATGTCAACTTTAATTATAACTTGGAGTAATTTGTTGACGCTGCGCCGATGCGCCTATCGTTTTGTTGCTAACAAATAGAGGGCGCTGCGCGTTGTCGCCGTGCTCGTATGTACACAACCTTTTCTGTTTTTTTCCTTACCGAGTAAGGATGATTTTGATCGTTGAACGATCGTCCTGCGATCGGTTGCAGAAAGCTAGAAAATCGGACAGATCGTTCTACCATCGGTTTTCCCGTGTTAAAGATTCCTTCGAAAAATTGGAAAATGCATGATTTGCGTAAATCCACCGAGAAAAGTGAAAAATTCGAAAGCTCGTTTTCTTATTTATTTACCGGTCATTAGCGTTACCGGTCATCCCTTGTAAATGACTGGTATATATGGGGGGCATATCGATGCGCCTACTTCTCAGCTACAGTTGGCCAAGTATGGTATGAAATTTCAATAGAAAATCCTTAGGAATCGATACGAAGTTTTTATTTATGCCAATCGCAAAACGATTTCTGAAATCGTTGGACGATCGCATAACCATCACTCAACGATCAAAATCATTATATTTTTTTATTTTTTTATTTTAATTTTTTTAAAATAAAATTTTAAAATAAAAAGTTTAATTTTTTTGTTTTTTGTTTTTCTTTTTCATTTGTTTTTGTTGTTTTTGTCGTTCGATCTGATCCGCCGAACGGACGGTACACGCGTGTATGGCTGAGTCGCTTAAATTAAGGAAGCAAAAGTGGCGAAGACGGCGCCGGAGTCGCGTCACGGCAGCTGGTTGGCCACGCTTTAATCAAAGCTGCCTTTGCGCGGTGTAAATTAATCTAGCGCTCTTCATAGTTACGATATTAGTGGTAAGCGGGCGGACCGTAGGTCGGCGGCGGGACACCGGATCCTAAGGAATTGCCGGAATAGCCGGCGTAGTTGTAATTATTGTCCGCCGAATTGGAGCCGAACTGGTAATTATAGCCGGATCCGGGATTGTTGTAGCCGCCGTTGTTCTGGTAGTTATTGTAGCCATTGTTACCTGCGAATCAGTCGTTGCGGTTTTTAATCGAGGGGTTGGCATTTGTCGACCGAAGGGGTGAAAAGACGGAGATTTTTTTTTCGAGGCGTTGGAGAGGTGGGAAGTCTTTTTTGTGGCTTGTTTTGATTGTGGGTGGCTTTAATCAGAGATTCATAAAGGCTTTAACGGGAAGACACTGATGAATGATTCTTTTCAAACACATTTAATTGAAAAGAACTCTAAGTTTTAAGAAATCACAGTGAACATTTTTGAAAGGATTATTAAATTCAAAGTAAAGGGAAACGTATTTCAAAATTTGTGAACATTTGGTAAATTGAAATATTAAAATTTGCGTAAGATGTACTTGTTTCGTGAAGTTATTGAATGATAATTTAAATGAAAAAGATTAATCACCAATGTTGCAGAATTTAAATTTGATGAAATTGTCATCGTGAAATGCAGCGCAGCGGTACTAGTATTGTGAGTAAATAAGAATATCCTGATTGGATATTTCGTGGTATTCTGTGGCTTGTAACAATCGATGATATTATATTAATGTGAAGCTGATATCTGTAGCCCGAATACAGTACAACTAGATGATACTCCAATAAATATTCCGAGATATCACTTACACCTTTTTCTTCATTAGAACCATGTAACGCACTTCGTGACAAAAACACTGTTAAATATGATTGATATGATATCAAATAATTCCAATTATAAGCTGAAACGTTTATTGGTGAGTAAATAATTAATTAATTCAAGTTTACTATGGCATGGAATCAATTATACATAGCGAATGTCATTTAAAAGAAAATATGCCAAAAAGATTATTCAAATTTCAACGCATATCGATATTTTAAATGATTAAAATCAGTATCAGCCTTTCGAATGGGTTTAAACGTCTGCATTGAACAATTCTATTCTTCCGATTATTAAAAACATAATCGACGAAATTTCGTAAAAACTCTCTACTCCTTGTAAAAAAGTTTATAATAGAAAGAAACAAAAGTCGATATAAATACATACATACATTAAATTCTTAGATAGGTTCCATGATTGGAATTCTTAGATGGGTCCCATGAATATCCAAACATGGAACCTGTTTGGGAATATTGGAAGGATACTTGAACCAAACTTGGTACCACAATGGCTCCCGGTATCAGATTCCATTTATGGTTCCAAGTCAGTTTCTTTTTTATGGTATCTTTCTATAAAAAAAACTATAGAAAAGGTATAAGCAATTTCTAATTCCTTCAATGTTTTTCTATCATCTTCAATTTCTAACATCGAACTGCAGAAGAAGTACATGGATCTAAGTAAAATTTAATCTCTTTGATTTCATTTCTACTGTCTGAGTGTCTTTCTTTTTTAATTCTTTTTCCAGCCTTCTTTGATAATCCCTAACAGACACACCTCTAAAACACGTAGCTTCGACGTGGAATCTATGTCGAATCTACGTCCGAATGTTCCTCCACGTAGAATCCTCGTGGATTCCATGTTCAATGTCTATATCAGCTGATATCTTTTAATTTCTTCCACACTTATAAAAAAAGGTAACATGTAGGAACCCCTGTACCTATTTAATAAAAAACCTTCTTTTCTCTCTCCGTCTTTTTCTCGCTTCACCCAGACATCAGACCGTGAACAATGCTCTTACAGTAACCGGCAATGGCCGATCACTCGGAAAATCAGCGCGGGACTTTCGCCGGCATTATTCCCGATCAGCGTCTTGGCCGTGGCTCGTGATTGAATTACCTCGGTTATAGCCGGAGCCGATGGTATTGCCCTGGAAATCGTAACCGGAGCCGGGGTTGTTGTTGTTGTTATTGTAGCCATTATTGTTCGTGTTGTACTGGTCCGGGTAGGTTGCTACGCCCTCGTAGCGCACGTCCGCGTGAAACCCGGTGCGCCAGTCCGCCGTGTACGTCACTATTTGCGTCCTTCCGTCCGGAAGTTGCACGCGGTATTCACCGCGCACCGTCTCGCCGTCGCTGCTCTCGCGCCGGCCAAAGTCGTTACCGGTTGCGAGGTCCTTCACCGCGTAACCGAATTCGTAAGACTTTGGCTGCAAATCAACAAAGGGCTTAATGCGCGGGCCGACAACTGACGCGAAAAGTCGACGTGCAATCAGAGTGCAACAAGACATAATGTGCTGAGAACAGTTTCATTAGTGTACTGAGTATACCATATGGATTTCATAGTCAGCCATATGGTATACTCAGAAAAATAATTTAGGCCAAATAGATAGATTTATGTATAGATAGATTTATTTGTGAAGATTTACTAGGAACTTTAAAAAATAATAAATGAAAAAAAAAATATTTGCTGTAAATAGGTATATTTATTTGCTACGCACATATGTTTCAATTGAGAGTCGTACAGTAAATTTACATTTGCTTATCCCAAATAAATCATTTATTTGGTATCATCTCAAGTAAATGATTTATGATTCACTGTATGATAAAGTGAATTTATTAGGGACTAATACATTATTTTTCTGAGCGTGTATGTAAAATTAATAAACTAAAATAGAAGAAAGATCTACATTACCAAAAAAAACCAAACAAAAAAAACAGCGATAGCGACTTTAATATCAAATAATAGCTGTCTCTGATATATAAAATAACAGGAAATGTGTTGATACAGAGAGGAATTGTTTATACTTTTAACGTCAATAAGAAAAATTGAAACTGAAACTTTTTCTATTATATATACTATATATTTGCTGGCATAACAATGTCAGAAAAAAGTAAGTTTCATTGTTGTCGAACAGTTGCTGTGTTATGATTTGTAATCTAAAAACAGTATAAATTTGTTCAATAAATTTTAGTTACAATCAAGTAAATGACTTTTTGGTAGAACATATAATTTATCACCATGTTTTCTGCGTGGCTTGCGATATGACAATGCAATGGAACACTGCCGATGAAAAGTTGCCACGTAGCAGTTAATAAAATATTATATTTGGATAACCAGAAATTGAATCTAAAATGATTTTTTCTATGAATCTCGAGTAGGATGAAAAAAAACTTTTCACTTAAAAAAATTGTTGAAAGTCCGAATTTTGTCACTTTGTAAACAGTTTGTCTACTTTTATTTAAAGCAATTAATTTGTACTCTCATACCACAAAATTTGTTGAAACCTACGTATGATGTAAACCAAGAGTTAGTGCTTAAGGTATGCGAAAAATAAAGTAAGTCACTGAACAAGTAATGGAGAAAATGCTGAATAAAGTCACACCTAACGTTCATTGTATAAATTGGAAGCAGTCGTGCAAAAAATTAACAGATGTTATAAAAATAACTCATATCGGAGAGAAAACATTGATAAAAAATGAATAATAAATTGAAATATTTGACAAATTTTAAGGAACTCAGAAAAACTTTATGTTCCGAGATTTCGAAAATTTTTATTAAGATTTATTACATTTCCACATGCAATCTAACTAAAATATTCACCAAATCCAAAATCTTAAAAAAGATTGTTTCGCTCCACATTTTTCATTCTCAATCTCAAGATTCCTTCCAGCAACGCGTCTAAAACCGAACAAACGTCTGATAAATAAATTCTCATCACATTCAGCCATAATTTACCGCGGCGCGCAAAAAGGCTCGAAAAAAGCGTCTAATTACATTAAAAAAAGCCCGCCGCGTCATAGCTGCCACATAAATTAACCGGCCATTCATATCGCGCGACGCATAAATATTACACGCGGCCTGCCAGCCGCGGTGTCCGAATTTATTTGTTACGGCAAATAATCGTTTAATAATACATTAGGCCGGGGATCCGCGGCCAGCGAAGGCGCCCTAAAAAGCGTTGATTTTGGCGCCACTCTCGCGCCCAAATTAAAATCGAACGTGGCGCATGCCCGGGCCTCGCGATTATCGTGTCAATTATTCATTCGACTGGGCGATAGGGGAGGGGAAAGGGGTGGGGGGATATCGGGCAACGCGTTTGCGGTTTCGCGCCGAATATATTCATGGTTGTATTTTTGCGGATAGGAATCAATTAATTACGAAACGCGCGCCATCTGCGTCAAGTGCATCGCGCCATTTATCACCCGGCAACGTGCCAGCGCGACGCGCGAAACTCCGCGTAAAAATATTAATTTCGCGTTCGCGCGCGTCCGCCAACTTTTGCTTTTTCGTTTCATGAGACAAAACGTGATTGCCTTAAGGCGAAGTTTGCGAAGTTTGGAAAAATCGATTTAGGTTCCATGCATTTCTGTAACGAGTAGGTTATTACAGGAACAAGATGGAGGGTGAAATATGCGTAGTCGCTGAGTACTGTTGGGTTTTGACTAGCTAAAAAAGTGAACATAATTCGGGTGATTTATTTTCCTAGTAATATAATATAATTTGGGGCCTGTATCAGGTGCTGCCATCTATTACGACAATAAAAAATGTTGCGATTTAAATTCTCTTTCCAACCTGCACAAAAAATGAACTTTTTCGAACCTGATGATCGGGCGCAAAGTGTTTTTCCGTCCTTGGGCGCAAAAGAAGTCGGGAAATAGGCTCTAGGGCGCAAAATGAATAACTTTGCTTCTTCTATAAACAGTTTATTTTTTATGCATTTAAGACAAAAATATCGTTTGCATCACAGGCGAAACATTCTACTTTGCGCCCTAGGTAAGAAATATATCATCCAGAATATAACATAATGTATATTATACATATATTAGATGTATCTATCCAATTCAAATTATACTTTACATTTCTAATGTACAGTTCATAAATGTTATAATCCATTATTCAAAGACCTTCAGTCCATTTTTATTATCCCCCCAATTTGCAGAATTTGCAACGCAAAATGATTTCCACGAAATCCGGAGAAAAACTCGGATGGCGAAACGATGTGACGGAATTTTGAATCGGATCGGCATTGTGGTACGCGAATGTGAAAATAAAGCGCCGGAATGAGGCGTCGGGGCCGAAGTGTCGTAAGTTCGGGCGGCAAGAAGTGTAAAATGTTGAAAGAGATATAAAGAGGAGATGGGAAAAAGATGAAGTTCGTTTGGGATCGGAATAAAAAGATCGCGGCCGAAGACAATTTACGATTCGCCGGCGCCATCCTCGAGGAGAGCTCTGTTTGTGCTGCGAAAAAAACCACGCGCGCACATGCACACGCCGATGCACGCGAAAGTCTAAACAAAGGGCCGAACAAGTTTCCAATTAATCCGTCGAGCCAGGCAGATTGTCGGTTTTGTTCGGTGCCCGAGCATTATTCGCGGAGTCTTTTGACCATTCATTATGACTCCGCGCGAGCGAATCATTTTCCGCGGATCAAATCAATTTCTTGGTTTCCGCGGGGTCGCCGAACTTTGTTCGCCGCGCAGTTGAGTGTAACTGGTGAACGAATGTTTGGTGAGAAAGATGAAAATGGGAATTAGACTTTGTTTATAGGTTTTGTATTGCGGTTTTTTATTACATGAAACAATGGTTTATGTCGACATAACCTCTTTTAGAGGTTATGTCGATTATTGATGCTTTTATTAAGGTAAACAATGTAAGATGTAAGAGGAGATTGGAAAAGTGTTTAATTTAGAGATTCATGGAGGACGGTTGAAGAAATCGAATGTGAAGAAATAAGAAAAAAGTTATTAAATGTAATTATCATTTTCACGTACTATGTTGCAGAGTAAAGCTTTTAAGGCTGCGTAATAATTATATCAGTACATTAATAAAAATTCGTTATTAAATAGAGTAAGAGTAAACCTAAGTGCTAACTAACTATGGTCATAAACTAGACAAGCAATTATCCTTGGAACTCTTCTGCACTTATGAAATATTTATAAGTGTTCCAGCATAATAAAGTGTTTTTTAATTACCAGAGAAATGTACACTTTTTATCGAATAGTGACCTCATGCTATTTTTCTCTCTCATACTGCACTCTCTCACACACATCATTGCAAAAACTTTTTCTACAAATCTTTTACTTATACACTTAAGGGGACTCTCCACGCAAAAACGACGTGTCTTGGTATTTTTTTTCACATTATTGCTTATAACTTTAATGGCGAACAAAATGGCGCTAAAAACAATAAAATTGATTTTAATTTGAGCTCCCACTAACTTTTTGAAAATTGGAGTTGTTTTCTGTGAATTAATGATAAACAATTGATTTTGTGAGGGTTTTCGCTGCAGATTATTATTAAGGGACCTAAATTCTACAAAATACCAAAAAATCAAGGTGATTGTATTAAAACTGACGAAAATAACCATTTTCGTGGAGAGTCCCCTTAAACCTCTTACACACAGATTTTATACTATATCCCCTAACATTCAGTAGCATCCAACCTTCCAGTCTTCAAGTACTTTAACACCTTTAACAAACTGATTTCAGCATAAAATCCCTTTTCCAATGATGTTGTTCAACATTCATCACCTCCCGCGAATCGTCAAACGCCAAAAGGAGCAACAATTCGAAATCCGCAAAACGTCGCAAAGACGCGCAAAACGTGTAAAAATGTCGAAGCGCACTCGACGAATAAAGAAATCAGCGCCACTTGCGAGACTGATGAAATTCCTGGACGAATCTGTCCGACGCATTAACATTCTGCGCAGCCAGCGACGAAATCGTCAACCGGGCTGCGCTGACCATGAGTAGACCTCATCAATCGGCCGATAGTTCGTCGTAAAGTGGCGCAACGGCATTTGCCGAAGAATGCCGTCGACGGCGTTATAAAGTGCATCCTTGCGACGCGGCGCGTAAATCGAAAGCCGAGTCCCTTTCAGACGAGTTGCGCGCTTTAAAACATTCTTACGTCCAATCGAACGTGCGACGAAATTGCCGCACCGGCGCCCGGGAAAGGCGTACCTGGACGGCGCCATTATTCGCCAGATTGATGTGTTTGCGTGGCGTAAAAAAGGGCGCTGAAAGGGCGCCCGGGCGATAATTGAACGCCGGGTTTACTGGCCGCATTCACGACTTTATTCGAAACAAACTTCGGGAGGAGAGCCGGCGACGGCTTCGCAAGGTCAACGACGGTAGTCTTTTTAGAGGGAAGGACGAAAGTTTTACGGGAAATGGGTGGACTGAGAGATGTGAGGATTCTTTTATTGGAGTAATTTGAAAGATTAATACGGCTTATGAAGAGGGTTTCGGAATCATGGGGGAGAGAATTTTACGGATTAGAGTGGAGTACAAATGGTTTATCATTGTGAGGGGGGAAAATAAAAAATTATATTTAGAAACTGGGGGTTTTAAATTGAAGAGTTTGTAAATTTAGTGGAATGGTTACTGAACTAGGAACCCGAAATAATATTGATTTCAATATTTACGTGGAAATGTGGCATTTGAAAATTATTCACTTGTCATTTTATTTGTTTTATAGGAGTTTCGTATATTTTGAAAAAGAAAACAAATGACAATGTGAAGAGAATTTAATTCAAAAGGAATACTGGTTAAATGATTTGTTTTTACATAACATAAATTATCCAGAACCATCGATTGCATTCACGGCAAAATATCTATATTCAGAACCATTCAATCATTTTTTATATTTTCATGAGCAGTCTGGAATTTTGTAGTTTTATAAAAAATTCATGTGTTTTTATTGGTAGATAGAAATGTATACACTAAATAGTCAGAAAAACTGCATAAATCATAAACTTTGGAACGCAAACGTGAATTGTATATTTCTTAACTTTTATTTATTTACAAACCATATATAAAAAAACCCGTTACTGAATGCCGATTTTGAAGTCATATTTTTGTTATAAAAAGATAAATTAACCCTACAAATTTGTCTTTAAAATGTTTTAGACATCCATTTATATGTATAAAACCAGAGGCTAAAACCATTTTCGAAAATATCGGTACCAACCGGTATTTTAAAAGGTTTTCCTCCTGATACCGGTTATAACCTTTATATCATTATTATTGATATAAGTTATACCGGTTATTACGGTAACCGTTAGTTTATTATCGAAACCCTTGTAACCGAAACCTGTATAAATACCGGTATTTTGTCCCTGTTTAAAACATTCAGTTGCCATTATGAATCTTACTCGACCGTGATAAAACGTTAACTTTGTGAGAAAGTACCAACAATATAAAAAAATGACTACAAAAGTATCTTTCCAAAACAAAGTTTCTTTTGCAGTGATATCGCATTCATAACAGCAGCATTATTTGCGCGATAAAAATTAGTCTGTTATCCTAACTATTACCAGACACTTGTCAGACCACGGAACTTAGCAACAATTTGGATAAAATCTGGACAACATGTATATCCTGCGAGTTCCAAAAACTATTGAAACCCCAGAATAATATGCGAACCTAGCGGAAATTGTAGGAACACGATAAATGGCGCAGATAAAGCAAATCGACACTAACTACTGTAATAAAAAACATTTTTCGTTCCTTCTAATTGAAATGTGTGGTATTTTATAATCCAAAAACATGTTTGCATTCTATTATTCTTTCAATAATAAAAAATGCACATTTGTTCATTCGGGATAAGAGACAGCAGTGCCTTTGACATTTACGTTTTTGTACTTGGCCAGAGGCACTATCGTGTTCGAAACTAGAATTTGCTTTATGTCCGTCATTTTGATTGTCTACCACTGTAGAAATAAAATCTCTGAAAAATATTCTGAAAAATATTCTGAAAAACTACCAATAAGCTCTTATAAGCTCTGAAAACCTCTGACAGTCCCAATTTTGAGAGATTTTCAGACTCTTTCAGATATTGCGAAATCCCCTAGCACTGAGTCTTTGCCAGGGGATTTTGCTAGGGGATTGGGTACCGGTTCTCAAAACTGGTTCCCAAACGACTATTTCTTGCCTACTGTCTGATACAGTCAGATATAGTCTGAATACCAGACTGATTGTAAACCCCCCCTTTCCACGAGGGTAGTCAAATTTCACCGTCTCTTCCCTCCTAATTTTCGCCGCCTCCCCCTCCTCCCCTATCCCCGCAAGTGGCAACAAATTTGCCTTCCGGTCCCGAAGAAAGGGCAATTGTGCCCACTTTGTCTGCGGATTCTGCGGCGCTTTCGACTTTCGAACATTGCAGACTTCGTCGAGTCTTTTGTGCCGAGTGGCGACGCGGATGCATGTGCGACGCGGCTCGTTATAATTATGTCATCGGATGAAAAGCGCTTTCCCCCAAGATCGCTTGACGCAATATGTCACGCGCGCCTCTTCGGCCGGTTCTTTCGGCGCGTGAGATGCATCACGCTAATAACACGCTCGGCGCTCGATTGCGACATCCGGGGCGCCGCGTATCGGTTAATCATCGCGACCGCCCGACCCGGGCATTAGTCGGGAATGCGTGCTCGGTTCGTGCCAAGTGCGCAGCCCGATCGCGATTCGCTCGCAGGTGGTCGGGCCAAGTCGCTGCTCGTGTAATTACGGCCCACTCGGAGAATTGATCGTTTCGAGTCGAGGTGCGTAAAAACGAAGGAAGGCTCTGTTAGAGAGAAGATTTTTCATTTTGGAGTTCGCGGAGGAATCCGGGAGATGAAAATGTAATAAAAGTCACTGGGAAAAGAGTCAATTAAGACGTTTTTGGACCAATTTATAAGCCCCCAAAAATGGTCCGTCATCATTAATGTTTATGCCACTACAGTCGTCTTTTCAGGCGCTCTATTGCCTCAAAGTTTTATCATTTTATCTTAATTTGGTAAAACGTTTTTTCTACCGGTGCCCATTCTTAAATCAGTTTTTTTATATAAAATTTATTGCTCCTTTTTGTAATGTTTAAACAATTAAAACAGACTTAAAACATTACACGTCAAATATTCGCCTGCTTCACTGGAAAATACAAAAGCATTAATGTTTTTCCGGATTAAACCATTCCATATCGCACATCGCTGATTCATAAAGTGTTACAATAACATTCCCTCTTAAAAACAAACAAAACAAAAAAACTAGCCCCAACCAACACTCCACAATACAAAAATACAAAACCCCTTGACCTTAAAAAGCCGTCCAAAAACATCTCAAAATATCGACATGCGCCGGACAGCTAACCAATCACCGACCTAAAACTCGCAAACCAACGAGAGCTTTTGCCCGATAAACCAACATTTTCGCCGTTAATTCCTCGCTTATCAAAAACCCATTTTTGCCGACAAAAATGACCGACCGGCGTCATTCGCCGTCCGTTCATTGCCTCCCGTAATGCCACCCGTATCTCGCGCAATCAACGTTCTCTCCCGCGTATCGAAATATTTCGGGCTTATGTCCCTGTCAGGATTCGTCCCCCGGGACACATCACTTCGACCGTTCTACCAGCTCTCAATCCCATCCAGATAGACGCTCAAATGTAAAACGCGTTAATCCGAAAAACAGTCCGATCAAGACGCAATTACGAAACACCAATGTTCCTCTCCCTTTCCGTCTAGATTTGGCGATGAAAGCAGGGTGATTTGGTTTCACGTTTAATTACTATTTGGTATATATACATCATTTAAGGAGGTTCCCTAAAATATAAAATGAATGGCTAGAGGTGAATATCAGGTTTAGTTTCAATACAAAATACAAAAAAATTATAAAAAATAATTCTGCACATTTTACAGTGAAGATTTGCTAAGTATAATAACAATTTTTATAAGATGGATACAATATGCTACAGTTACTGTGAGATGTAAAATTAATTTTAATTGCAGAAAATTTTAAAGTATTTTTTCAGAATATTCTTTCAAGAAATAAAAGCAAAATGCTCAAACTACAAAACCTTGTGAAACGTTAAAATTGTGACTTTTGACTTTTGCAGTTGCAAGTAAAAAGAGCGCCCTCTTTCGCTGCCAAATTTTGGATTTTTGCGTGCAACTCGGCTATCGATCAGCGACCCTCTGGCCAGATGTATGGCGTCGTTTATTTGATTGATACGCGTTACAAATGTTCGGCGTTTTCATCTGTTGAATACGCCAAGTGCGCGGCTTTTTATTTTCGTCCTTTGATCGATCATCCTGCCGCGAGTCCTGCGCTAAACACCGGCCAACGCCGGAAATCGCGGATGATCGAGGATGAAAAACGCGAGCTCGCCAAATGAACTTTGGCATTCATTTTTATTTCTCGTTGCAGACTCTTTGGGTTATGAATTTACGATTTAAATTGTAACGTTTACAATTTATATCTGGCAATTTTGAAAATGTTTCTAATAAACGATTGCAGTGTTCAGACTTAATAGGAAAAAATTGAAAGTCTGACAGCGTCTGATAAAATTGGAAATAAAATCTGAAAATTGTATGAAAGGTCCCAATTTTTGTACCATTTGAGATTTATTCAGACTATTTCAAATAATTCCAAATTTGAGAACTTTCAGACATTTTTATTATGGGACTCCGTAAAAAATTGTATAAAATACTGTAATAGTTTTTATGGTTAGTAACATCAAAATACGTTCCGAAATATACGAAATTCGATGTGATCAGACGTCGCGATTGCAATCGGAGGTTAATCAAGACAAGACGGATCAGCGGAATAGGCAGACAATTGGACGAATTTCTCGAGGAAAAAAATTTCTCCACGGCGTTGTATCGCGTCAAGTTTTATCGCTGTCGGTGACGTTAATGCGGATCATCCGGTATCGATTTAACGGTTTTAATTGCCGACTGGAATAACCTCCGCTTTCTTCGGGGAAAAGGCACGACTGAGTTTGGGAAGAGATCGGAAGGAATTCGTTGGGAAGAGATTCCGTTGGGAACTTTAATGTCCCTTTTTAATTACGCCAATGAGATTTTGAATTCGAATTTGAGATTTTTGCCGAAAAATTTTGGGAACTAGTAAAAAAAGAATAATGGGATTAAAAAATAAATTTAACTCAAAATAACAAGATAATTTTTTAAACTAATCTCAAAGTTATAAAGTTGATTTTAAATGAGGGAGGTTGGCTACTTTTAAGGTAGAACAGCTTTAAATAAAATTCTACACAAACTAATGGTTTTGTAGTTTCAAAATTAGAATTTTTTTTGAATTTTATAAAATTAATTCACTTCCAATATAACGTTTCCCGGATTATACAATTTGATGAATAGTGTTATCTCCAATTTATCGGGTTTTCAAATAAAAGAATCGGTCTGACTTGATTAACGCAATAATGCCACGCACGAATTTTATGAAAAACGATACAGCATGTCAGCGGTAATCGTTACTGTTTGTCATACAGTAATGTCGAGTGTAAACATATCGGATGTACGTTAATACGGTATGCATCGAATAACATGAAAGATGCATTTCACGTTACGTAATATTTTGCGACAATGCATTCGAAATTTTAGATCGCGCGATATCAAAAATAAGACATTTTCTCGAAGTAGAATGCAGAATGCATTCTACAGTCACTTTATTTACCAATTTCCAAAGTACATACAGCTGTTCAAAGATAATGTTAAGATTAAATGTTTCTGAACAAATGCTATAACTTATCCGGCTAGACAAATATTGAAGAATTCAAGAAATTGATTTCTTAATAAACCTTGATTTCTGATGTATCTTTCAAGTTGCAAACTATTTTCTTCTTTACTACTTTAATTTAATTAAAGTAGTCGCTGTTGTAAATTTATTTTAATTCGCAAAAAGACCCGAATCGAATGCGAACCGTTGATGGAACTCGGAAAAAGTGGTTCGTTGCTTCGCAACTTCGCGTCAATCAGTTTGTGCAACGACAAGTCGATGTAACCTGGTTTCACCTCTGATAATTCAAATGAAATTAAGGGGACACTCGAGTCACTAAGTTGACGTCTTTTTCATTTGCAGGTTTGAACGTAAATTACATATTCGACATCCCTGAACGATTTTCCCACGAAAAAATACTTTCAACAGGAACAATATCAAAAAACAAACTGCAATACAAAAACTATCAATCGCAAAATCGAATTACTTATCTCGATACTGAAATGTCGATACTGTATTCCTCGTCTCTGGAAACGAGCAGACTACATTTTTCCATTTTCACTCCTACCTCGAAGTCCCTTAAAAACGTCTATATTCTCTTATCGATAATATTAGACGTGCACTATCCATTTCATATTTCATTCTCAATACGACCATTCTCAACTTAGACATTTCTAAATAAAACTTCGCTTGGGCAACTTGAAAACTGACTTGCTCGGTAAGAAAAAAATACGGCCGTCATCTTCCATCGGAACCTGCTAACTTAAACCATTATCCTTCTATTACAACACTATCTTTTATCTCTCGAAAATGAACCCTCGTTTGGCAACGAGTGTCGGAGCCTCGCTCGCGAAAGTGTCTCGTGAAAACTTTACTGTATCGTAATCTTGCACTCGGAACGATTGTCAGACACGCCGGCATTACAACGATGTTTACGTGCCCCCTTTATTACTCCACGGTTCGAACTCGCGGGGAAATGGGGAGGGGGTGGAAAAGGAGAGGGGAAGGGAAAAGGGGGAGGGGGTCGACAAAAGAGTTGCAGCAGGATAACGAACGAATTATCCGCTGGCGCAACGGCGCCCGTATTGGCCGCTTTTTGCGCCCCCTTGTGCAATTCCCGTGAAACGATATTTTGCATGCGATTTTACGACGGTGGATCCGCGGAATCGTTTGTTGGTATTGCCGAGCGGACCTTCCGGCATCGTAAAGTCGCGTTTTCTCATGGGTAAACAGTGCGACTCGCGGAGTTAAACGCTGAAATAGAGACGCATGAGTTACGAGCGACTTTGAGCGAGTTATTAGAGGGCACTTTAATGGCCAATCTTACTAATAGATGAGTCGTTTGGTGACGCGAGGTTTGTTTTTTCCGAGCTTTTTGAAATTGGTGAGTGGTCACTTTGGAGTTATTTACGGTTGGCCGATTAAGTCATTAGGGGGTTATTAGAGGAGTTTAAGTAGGGGGTTCTGTTTGCGCTGTAATTGTGGTCATTCTGCATGGATGGTGGAGTGAGTGAGATTAGATGCAAATTAAAAATGAGAATGGCTGGGTCCAAATGAAGGACGGAATAAAAGTAACTTGGTGAGCTAGTTGTTGAATATAATTGATAATGAAAGCTTTGAGGTAGTGGACCAAATCAAGATTAGTTAGTTGTCGACGCCAAGATACGCAGAAGAAAATATGATCAATGTAAATAAGCGAGGAGATAGACGATAAATTGTCAATCCTTAATGTATTTCCTAAAATGTAGGTTTATCCTTCCGAAATAAAAAAATTTGTCATTTGGATTTGACTTGGCGAGATACAAACGACTGGGCCTCTCATTCTCCCTTGGTTCCGCTTGAAAGACATAAAAAATGGCGGACATGAAGAAATTACAATAATTTTCTCAACAGTAACGTTTCATCAAGTTATATTTAAGCCCATTGTTATTGAAAATAAACTACAAAGTGTTTTTTATGAAAATAATACTGTCGATTTGCATTATATCCGCCATTTTTCGTAGTTTCCCGAAAATCCGCTAGGTTCGCCCGATATTCTGCGAGCCCCAATACATACACGCAACAAAAGTTACAGAGTAACTGCCATTGCAGTTTTGATTCAATCGCAAAACTGTCCATTAATACGTTTAATCCATTTCAATTGATTTACCTGACTATCAATGTAATCTTGCTGCTCGTCATGGCCATTTCCCGAAGGAGCTCCATAATTATTCGTCACGCCTCCGAAATTTCCATTATGGCCGCCAGCGTAATTGCCAGGTACACCGTATTGGTTATTTAACGGCGGCTCGCAAAGCGTCCGCGCCACCGCGAGCGCCAGCAACAGTAAGATCTACGCAAAACAAATCGCCGCACAGTCAGACAAAGCCGCTCGGAAATCGACGTCGATCTGCAATTCAAATCATCGATCGGCCCGGCAACGTCGCCTTTGTTTCCGGGCTCGAGAGGGCGCGCGCGTTTCTGCCGCGCGGAGGGCCCTTCAACTTTTAACAAACGCCCGTAAGTTTGACGCCGAGGACTCCTTCTCGGCGTGTAATCAAACACTTTTTCGCGAACAAAACAACCCCGGGCTCGCATTTCCACGGATAATAATGTCTTCTTGTTTTCGCGGGGAATCCTCACGGACGCGCGCGCCCCCATGCGGAAACGTTGTGACACTCATTTTCGAATTGCCCGCGCGTTTTCGAATTGCGGAAACATTGTCGCAACATTATAGACATTTCGCGCGACAAGCCAAGCGACGCATGATTGCGAAGGGATGTATCGTGTTCGAATTATCGCGGCGGATTTATCGGAAAACACTCGCGAGCCAAAAAGTGAGGTGGTCCCGTTTTCCCACTGCGCGGAGCTTGATTTTCATTTTCCATCGTGCTTTTATCTTCTGTTTCGAGTTCTTTCCGGTTTGTTTACGTTTCGCTTCGGGTAGGTTTTATGTTGAATGTTTGATTATTTTGATGTCTTTCGATTTTGTTTTGATCATCGTATTTGTTAGTTTTCTTCTTCTGTTTAGAATTCTGTTCCGGTTTGTTTACGTTTCGTTGAGTGTTTATTTATGTTTTGAATGTTTGTTTCGAACCGTGTCTATTTAGTTTTGAATCTTTGATTATTTTGATGTCTTTTGATTTTGTTTTATTTTGTTAGTTTTCAAATTATTTTCTTCTATTTCGAATTCTTTTCCGGTTATTTACCTTTAGTTTCGCGTTTGCTTTTGTTTCGAATGTTTGTTTACTTTGATGTCTTTCGCTTTTGTTTTGATTCCCGTATTTGTTTTGAAGCTTTACATCCTATGTTATTCTTTGGCATTTTTATCCGTTTTGTAATGTTGAATTTTATATTTGTATTCTCCTGCTTGTTTATAACATCACTATCACGTTAATATTTGCTAACAATTTTCACGATCGGTGCGCAGTTCCTGTAATTGTTTAGTATTTGCGATTACCTCTTGGGCCGAGTCATCTTGTTTGTTTTCAATCTATGCTTACCCATCATCTCGCATCTCGTTACACTTATGAACTCCATTAACCGACAAACCGGCAGGCAGCGGTTGCGCAAGCGCGTAAACTTTACACAATTTTTGCTCAAATGTGAATCGCGCACAATGCGTGATTGCGCCACGTGACGCCAAAACGAGATGATTACTCGCGGTAGGTCAGCGTCGACGGCTCGGCGCACGTGGCCTTGTTTTTTTCGGCCCCGCGAACACGAAAACAATAACGCGAAACTGCCGAAATGGGCGACTTTCTAATGCAAATGCGCGTAACGAGACGACGCGCGGTTAATGGGAGAGCAAATACAGTCGTCGTTACGAGCAACAGTCCGTCAAATGATAGGCCGTGGCGTTGGTAATGGGATCCGGCGACTGCAAGGCTTCGTTCTGGAGGCGCTCGTGCGCCAATGCCGTTTGGCGAATCGAGATTTAATCATTGTAATTATCCATGGCCATCGAACGCAGCCGCGTCGTATTAGCTGAACGCAGCCGGTCACGGGTTGCGCGGAAGCTTTTCCTGTCAGTGTTCTACATCATCGGTTTTTCAATTGACTTGAGCGGTTGCGCTATCCAGGTCAATCGGCGACACATTTTTGAACGCGACCACGAGAACGACACGTTCCTTCCTTCCCAGGAAGTAGGTCTTCAAAGAGATCCGAGGGTAAACTCTTAGAAGTACCCACTGGGAATTCGTAACATTTAAATCCAGTCAATATTGGAGAATGAAGATTTTGCAGATGACATTGCCAGAAGAGGAAGAAAATTGTTGGAAGAGTATAGTGGTTCCGGAACAAAACCTAGCACGAATACAAAGAGATGTTCAAAGTGAGTAATTTGTGGATGGACTGAAAACAAGCAACATGGTGGATTCAAGATGGCGGATGGCAATGACAAAGTTCTGCTGGACGTCGAATTTGAAGTTGAAAATTCAAAATGGCGGGGCAAACAACGGAAACGAGCAGGCGACTTTTGGGTCGCGCTGGACTCGAAATTGAAGGAGACTTAATTGGCGGTGAGATGAAATTTGTATTACAGTGGACCTTGATTAATAGATGAAACTGGAAGTGCCGAGTGATGTAAAAGTTCGCGGACCGTTTCGCTCGGTGGCTACCACGTGTCGCTTGCACCGTATGATGATGAATCACAGGGAAGATCCAGAAATCAGCGACCGGCTTTTTCCATCGCTCATCAATCATTCGTGTGGAACCAAAACGCGAATCGCCATACAAAAACTTTTGCCCACGTGTGCCATTTCGTCATTCCGGTGACTATCAAAGCCGCCATTTTCGAGCAATGGCCGTTAACCGAAAAAGGGTATTGGCACCGCTAATTGAATAGGCCGCGTTTGGCGGTAAAATTCAAAAGTGCAACTTACCCGGGGCGCAAATGGCCGCCGTTCGAGCCATAAAAGCACGAGAAAAAGCCATTTTAAGCGTACAATGTAACGACATTACGATCAAATTGGAGAAAACGAACGATCGTCATGATAAACTCGTTACATCGACGACGCCGTTCAACAAACAAGAAGTCTCGAGAGCACTCGAAAAATCCGTCCGTACGTGTCTGTGTCGGAGCACACGCATCTCTACGTCGGTTCGGGTGTACATAGAGCTCTACGCCGGTTACGTCTGTGTACCGACGTATAGCCGAATATTTGTGTAGGTGTCGCGTTACTGCGGAGGCACTGCAGCGACAGACTCGAATTGCACTTGGGTTATCACAACGGGACGGCTTTCGCGGACCACGTGTATGTGTCTAAGATGTATTTACCTGTCGCGGAACCGTATCCATAATGGAGTGACGCATCTCGTCACCGGGCGAAATGGGTTGAAATGTGGCCGGAGCGGAAAGGCTCGCGCACTTATATAGTTTACACGCGAGGAAACGAACGCAGGGTAGGAAGGATATTAAGACAGAGTGCCGTAACAGAATTGGCGGGCGCGCGGGGGAGGGATCCGCAGGGTGGGGGAGGGGCGGGAGGCGCTCCGCAGACGACGGAGCGACGATTCACACAGCGAGTCGCGCGCGTCACGCGGAAAGCGCGCGCGTTTCGTACTCGCGCCATTGTTCGGGTTTTGGAGAACGGCGAGGACGCGCGCGCGGAGGATCCGCGCGGAGAAAGCCGGCCCGATTACTTCACCGCGTGGGATAATGCGCGAGCGCGTTTCCACCGCTGAACTAATTAGCCAATTCAGGCTTAATTAGAGTACGCGCGCCGGCTACCTTTAACCCGGTGGCGCGGCTGGCGAAATTTCGACAGAGGGCGCGCCGGGCGACGATTTTCCGGGTTTCGAGAGGGCGGTGCGATGCGAATGGACTTTGAGAGGAAGTTCGGGAAAAAGTTTCTTTTTGGTCCAGTTGTTGAAATTGGCAACCCCGGTTAAAGTTTCATACAATATTATAGAAGAAAGAGGAATTGTTAATGAAATATTACGGATTGTACGACCGAAATTTCATGGCATTGTCATGATATGTTATGGAATTTCTTTACTATTATAAAGTTCTATGAAACCTCATGAATGATCATGTATGATTTTTTTAAGGTTTCGCTTGATTCGTACATATTCATGATATTAAAATTAAGTGTAAACATTTTTACTTTGGATTCCCCACAATCTATAGGAAATTTGCATTTTTGATGCTAGATTCAAAAAGAAAATAGAAAAAGAAAAAGTGGAACCACCCATCAGTCGATATATTTTTTGTTCTTTGTTTTTAGAAACTCAAACACCGAGACTTGAACCGGCGCCACCTCGGTTAGAAGGCCGAATACGAATCAACATAGTTTATGCCTAACTTAAGCTTCCTAGTTTGTTTCATGGGCAACTTTTTTTGGTTTTATTTTAACGAGATATTAAAAATATAATATTTAAAAAGAAGTAGCAGAACACATCGTTCTTTAAATGTTTTTACGTTCACACATTTAAAATACGACGTGCATTGAACATTAAACGTTTAATAAACGTTTATAAAACGTGTTAAGGTTTGTATTACGTTAGGGAGGGTGGATGATAGATCGATAATGATTGGTATAAGGACAAGGTATGGAGAGATAATAAATGTTTGACAGTGGTTTAAAAATGTATGGAGGTATTTTATATTCTGCAACTAGGGAGAAAAGTTGCGACTTGTCACAAGTCGCACGATGTTATTTGCACATGCAAGCAGAGGAAAGCATCTGCTTTACGAACAATAAGGAAAGTAGGACAATCATCCCTTGGGACGAAAGTAGTGACTTCGTCTTGACGAACGCCACTTGCAAAACTCAACTTTGGTCCCTATTTTTAGGTTAGAACGTTGACGTTTTTCGGTGCATGCACTCTGATAACCAAGGAATATGTGTATGATTTACATGGAGTTTACATAAATATGTAGTACATATTTATCCGATATGAACTACAATATTTACATAAATCGTACACATCCGACAATTTTTTTTCACATTTTAACTATGAGTGTACTGAAATTATGTATAACCTAATTTAAGCATTTTATCTGAAATGGTTAATTTTTTATCAACGTTCAATAAAATCATATCAATATCAATCAAATGAATCTATAAACCAGTAAAAAATTAGTTTTTATAATCACAAAGCAAACATAACCTCTTTCATTCCACGACAGATTTGAAATATTTTTACAAATCAACGTCTTGATTCAAACTAGTGAATTTTCGTGTACTTAAGAACATTAACTTCTGTAAAATAAAAGGGTTAAAATTCACATACAAATCGTATTTTATAAATTAACATTAATACACTGTTTATAAATAAACAGTTTTTGTAAATAAAAATACTCAATGCAATGTTAGGTTTACATACAATTTATGTAAATCTTGCTATTATGGTATATGCACAAATTATGCATTAAAACTTAAATAGTTACTTAAAAGTGATAGCAATTATATTTTCTTATGCTTGTTCACTTCATTGAGTAAAGATCTAATATATTTAAAATAGATTCATTTTTCATTTATTCTACTTTATAAATAAAAACAAGTTTTCAATTATTATATTAAAACAATTTAAACAATTACAAATTTACTGAATTTCAAAATTTCTTTTCATTAAGAAGAGAATAATCATCGTTGACATGATCAAGCTGTCAACCCTTTGACGAAAACTTTCTTAAAAAGTCATTTGAAGTACTTTTTCAAACGAAACTGAACATTTTAACTTCCAGGCTCATAGATTTTGGTATGTCAGATAGAGAGTAGTAGAGAAGGTGTTTGACTGGAATGAACGGTTGTACTTGAATTATAGCGGGAAATTATACTTTCAGATTTCTTTTGAAAAGGTCGAGAAGATGATTTAATTTTCAAATTTTAAATAACTGAGATCCCATGTAGTCATCGCAAGTACTCGAAATTTGCATTTAACCATTTGCTATGTAAAACTGCATATTTTGAAATTTGCGCTGCGCAGTTATATAACTAATTGCTCATAATTCTTAGAGCTAAGACAATTAAAATGGTGTATCTCCGTCAGGAAGCAGAACTCGCGAAGACGAGTTCCGTAATCGGAAAACGTTTGCGTTCCTCGCCAAATCATCTCGCTCTTCGCGGGTCCGAGCGCCAGAATATGAAGATGCGCGTTGGCTAAAATTTCGCGTGCAACCGCATCAGCTGGCGGTCAGTGAAACATGTGCGATATATTCTTCAGTGCCCGAAAACGCGAAAGCGAATTGGTTAACTTGATACCAATTTAACCGCAAAAATTCGATCGAACCGCAAATCTTTCGAAATCGAGTTTTCGCGAATCCTCCAAATAAGTTCCGGAATTTTCGGTGAAAAATGATGCTGAAAACGCCGTTTGCACACTTTGCACCTCTTCTTATCATCAAACTTTATTCAGAATCTTTTTCATAAAATTCTCTCCAAAAATTAGACCTTAAAATGCCAATATATCAGTGTTATATAGGAATCATAAATATCACATAGAAATGACATTTGTTCAATATATTTGCTCTATATTTGTTATTAATAATAATACATATAGAAACATATATAATATACATATAGTATGTACAGCAGATATATAGCATAAACATATATAGGAACATATATAGTATAAACATATCGGAACATAAAGATATATAGTATAAACATATATGTCACGTCTATGCTGCATATATGTATGTCGTATATATGTCGTATATTTGCCACATGTATGTCATATTTATCTCACACGTATGTCACATATATGTCACATGTATGCTGCATACATGTCACATGCATGTCGCGTATATGTCACGTGTATGTCGCATTATGACACATGTATGTCACATATATGTTTTTACAATACATATGTCCTTTTATAGATAGTCCCCTATATAAACTGTGTTCATGAGTATGGCATCTGTATTTAATTCAGGAAATACTGTTGCACTCGAAAAAAGTGAAATGCCGAAATAGGGGAAAGTTTGGCAAAAGTGTCTGCGCTTGTAAGGATTTGCGGCGTATTCGTTAAAAATAAAGAAGCAGTTCGGTTCGTTAAATCCGAATGCCGTTCAAAAAGTACTTTGTCATTCATAGCGTGACTTGCGTCAGCTCTTCAGACTCTTCATTACACTTCTAAATAGACCACTTGTGTCGCTTAATGCCATCGGAACTCATTGCGCGGTGCTTAGCACATTTCTCAAACGCCGGCCGGGCGAATATTGTGTGCAAAAAAAAACGCAAAAAAGCGCGTCGCGCCTTTCTCGCGGGAATGCTGATGCGATTTTGGTTTATTCCTGTTGCTATAGTTACGCGTACGCGATGTTGAGCAACGAGGAGTCACGTATTACACGTACGCAGCGTGCATCGGTACACGGGACACGTTGCAAAAGAATATTGGAAGAGAGCATTATGCGACAACGAAACGAATTTATTGTTGGTCCCGCGAAATTTTGCGAAAGCTGAAACAACGTTGCCCAAAAATTGAAACAATCGCATTGGCGGCAATCTTTAACGTCGTTTTGCGATCATTTTGCGATTGAGTTCCGCGACGCGGAAGGCGGGGGGGGGGGAGGGGAGGAAGAACGAGAAATTTTGCTCGCGTTCGAAAAGTTGCCTGTTTTTGGGCTTGCGATATTTTTCCGGTGCGTGCGAAAATTGCAAAACGCGAGTTTGATCGAATGGCAAAGTGGGTTTGCGGGAATTTTTAATTTCGCGGAAAGGATTAAGGGAAGTTGGAGGAAGATTTTGGATAATGGGTTGATGTAAATGAAAGCGTTGAAGAAAGTTCGTCTTGTCGAAAAGAATGCTCGTTATGATAATTTTCGTAAAGAATTTTAGGTCGTTTCAGATGAAGATACTGGTCTTAGGAGTATTTTCATTGAAAGTGTTTGTGCATTTTGATAAAAGATTGTATATGACAGATTATTAGTATAAGAGATTTGGACGAGCAATATGCAAATTAAAGAATGAATGCGATCGACACGTTTGTTGGTGTAACATAGGAGACAGTCACAAGGACAGTAAGAACATAATAATGACACGATAATAAGCTAACATTGTTTCGTAACTCAATTCATTTTTCACTTCATTGAATCCACGCGGATTTAACGACGATTCTTGGTGTACGGATTATTCGTTTTAATTAGTTTAATGATGTTTCAGAAAATCGGATTGTTGAAAGAAAATCACGGTTATTGAAATATCAATTTATTAAAATATTAAGAATGTTTATGTAGGACTTTCATAAAAAAAACAATTTATAATATTAATAAGATTTTTTTTCAACAGCAGGAAAATTTCAGGGAATATGTTGCCAATGAAGAAAGAATTTACCTGCTCCAGAAAGACAAATTAGGAAATTCTCATTTTAATTTTATTCATGTCGAAACAAAGGTTTTATTTAATCAATTTGCTAACATTCCCATTTTCAAATTTTTCTTAAAATTTAAAGTGGGAATAATTTAAAAACTTGATAGAGTTATTAGGTAAAGAAATAAGACTTTGTGATTGGAAGTTCCGACCCACCAATGCGTTGTCATTGGTTCTAATTTCTTCGAATCCCAATTCGAAACGATTTACGAAAAAATTCCTACTTTTTGCGATATATACCGTAAAACTTGCGATACATCTTGTACCTTTTACCAAATTGTTTTCTCATTCTACAACCTCCTCCTAAATCTCCCCAAAAACTCCCACTTACCCCATAAATCCCAAAATCCCCAAACCGTTCCTCAGCTAATTCGCAACTCCCTTTCCTTTCCCCGGCAATTCCCTCGACATTTGCCTCTAACGCACTCATCCCCAATCTGTCGCCGCGAAATCTCGTCGCGCGCCTCGCGGCAATTGTTTCCCGTCGCTCACAATCGGGCTTACTTACGCGCGCAGATAATCGCGTCGCTGTTCTTTAATTATTGCTAATTTGTAAACGCGGCGTGCGCAGCTCGCGGAATTAGCGGCGCAATTAATTGGGCTTGCGGCAACCGCGCTCTAATACGTAACGCCCGCGGGTAAAGGCGGCTCATTGAATTAAACAGCGCTAAGAACTTACTTAACACTCGCTCCCGCGGCCTGCAACCGAAAACCCGAAGCGATCCCGCGCCGATAGCGGCGCCGTTGCATGAATTTCGGCGGCGTAACGCGCGCTCCACTTGCACAATGACACACGTCTGCCTTTCGGCGCAATTTGCGCGGCGCAACGGCTTATCCGGGCTATCGAAGTTAATCCGTTTAAACAGCGGCGTGCGACGCGGCGAAAGCGCCGCTTCCTCGCGATCGCAAAAATGGCGAATGGGAGTGGAAGTGCGCGGAAAGACGTTGCGCCGCGCATTTGCATGCAAACGACGGCGTAAGGGAAATTCGAAAAGAACGAGCGGCCTTTTCGAAAAGAGCGGAGAGAGGAACGATCGGGCCGGAATGTCGCGGGGTTCGGGTGGAAAGTGGTAAATGTTCGCGGGGGAAAGTATGCGTATTACGTACAGATTGGGGAGGTGGAGATGGGAGACAATGGGAGCAGACTGTTTGGTTTGGGGATCGGATGATTTAGGAAGGATGGTTAAAGTTTACGGAAAACCAGAAAAAATTACGATATGTGACATATTTGGGTGCATACATATGACATATATGTTGCATATATGTGGCATATGTGTAGCATGTGTGTGGCACATATGTGACATATGTGTGACATATATATGGCATACGTATGACATATATGTTGCATATATGTGATATATACGTGGAATATCTGTGACATTTATGTGGCATATGTGTGGCATGTGTATGGCATATGTGTGGCATATATGTAGCGTACATGTAACAAATATGTGGCATATATATGTGGCATATATAATAACTATGATGATATGTTCATTTATGTATGTCATATATGTGCTATATATGTTCAGTTTTACCTAGCTAATCGAATGAACCCTAACAGCACACCTATACGGAGAATAAAGTTTCATAAAAAATTACTATACTTTATAAGAACGGTGGCGTTTAGAAACATAATTTCAGTAAGTGCGATGCCATCTGTGAACGAATATTATAAATACTTCAGTTTTTAACATACTTTTGATAAAAATATCAGTATTTCTAATATTCGTTCATATACGGCATTGCATTTACCAAAATTATTTTCCTAAACGCCATCGTTATTATAAAGTATAGTAATTTTTTATGAAACTTTATTCTCCGTGTACACTATTCTTGTAATGTACCCAGTATTCCTGTGGCGCCCGTTTTTTAAATAATCGTGTTAAAATGCGAATTACACAAGCTCTTATTTAGACTAATTATTCGAACATATGAAATTGTTAAATAACACTTCATAATATATTAAAATTTTAATAAAAAACATTGTATGTAACAACTATATTATAAAGATGCAACCAACAAGTAAAATCATTTCCTTTACAAGAATTGATTTTGTTATAATTGAATTCGTTTCAACACGAACATATTTGTGTCTAGGAATCGTTTTGAACATTTTTCAAAGTGTAGTTTAGTTGATTAAGATGATCAAAATTTTACAAATGTCAAGTTTCTACGAATTTATCTGGTACTTTTCATTTTTGTTATCTATCTTTCTACTTTTTAGAGTTTTTAGAGTTACAGTATATGGTTTTAGTCGGAAAGCACATTTTAGATAAAATTTGAAAGTCAATATTATTTAATGAAAATAACGGAAACCAGTTTGAAGTAAATAAATGAAAATAACGAAAACCATTTTGAAGTAAATAAATGAAAATAACGAAAACCATTTGGAAGTAAATAAATGATAATGAGAAACGTAGTTTAATATATTTACGATGATTTATCGAATATTTATATTTAAAAATCAGGGGAGCAATATTATGGCTACAATGTTGAAATTAATTAACTGTAACCGACGTTGTAACTAGCTTGCATAAAAAAAGTTATATTATGTTAAATTATCTAAATTGTTTTTATTAAAACGCTGCAAGAAAGATTTTTGAAAAGTTTTTAGAAGATTTTTAATATGTCTGTAGAAATAAGCATCTCCAAAAATGTTTCGTTAAAGTATAAAAATGTCAATAATACACATCATTTTTGTCAAACAAAATTATTGAAAACCCGTATCCGTTTTACAACTTATCCTTCTATGAAAACTACTTATCCGAAATTTCCCCCAAAAAATACCAAACTATCTGCTTTTTTTTATAGAAACTCAATTAAAAACAAGTTTTCTAATGTATTAACTTAATAAATCTTAATCTCCCAAATCCATTATCCCTTGCCATTATTTTTTTCGAAAATTAAATCTTTCCATTATCCTTTCGAACTTTCAGCAGACTTTGAAACATTTTCAACAATCTCTCCTCGACACGTCAAAGTGGAAAACGCGCGAAATCGAAATTCGCGATTTTTCCTGCGAAAACGGCGCCGCACGAGTGAAAATGACAAAATTGCGCTTCAGATGCGTCGAAGCTGCGTGGAGAATGTTCGAGCGCGAAAAGTGTCCCGACTATTTGCGCCGTCGGGGCTGTTGTTTTGCATGTGCCGCGTCACTCGCGCGACGCCTCTCGCCTTAAAACCAATGCATTTTTGCGATAAATAACGGGCCGCGCTTCTGCGCGCATAATTTAGCGCGCGTCCCAATCGAAATAAAATGGTAACGCGGGAACAAACGGCGCGATAAATAACGCGATGATTATCTCCCAACGCTCGGAGGAAAATTGATAAACGCACGGCATTTTTGTAGGTGCCATTTATTTATTACTTTTAGTTGACGGCGCATAATTGATAGGCGCAATCGCGCAACAAAGTGCAGTAATCATAATTGCAGCTTTATTTGCACGGAGTAATTTTAATTAGTCGCGAAATTGGTCGACGCAAATAAACGCAACTTAGGTCGGATGCAACGCATTGCATAACGCAAACTAATGCTCGCAATAGTTGCGAACAAGCGGCGGAAAGAAATGCGCCGCATTGCCGGCGATCCGTGTCGGCGATAAATTAAACGATTCGATTAACATATTTTTAACGCAAATATACCCAAGTGCAGTCGAATTTGCCGGGCAATTTAACCTTTTCACTGCCGAAGTTAAGCGTGTCGAACAGTGTTTAACGAAATTGATAATTATACAAGAACATCGCGATAAATTCGGCATTTATTGCGCGCCTGTATAAAAGTGGACCATAATTAAATACTCGACGGTTTTCGGACAGAAATTGTTTTCAAACGCTTGTATTCATTATCTGATTGGAATGGTAAATGGTTTATTGAAATATTTAAACTTTGCATGTAATGAAGACTCGAAAGTAAAATTAATAACTTCTGGGTTCAATCAGTTACTTTAATGAAAATTGGAATGCTAACTATTTTTTAAATGTCCAGTTATATTCAAAGATGAACCAAACAATGCAAGAACTACAAAATATCATATGTCACATTTATGTCGCATATATGGCGCCGTATATGCTTTTATATGTGACATACATATATGCAACATATATGACATACATATATGCAACATATATGACCCCTATATACAATTTTTACATGGGATTAGTCATTTGTGTAAAGGTCTCGATAAACATAATTTAAATAATTCTGTAATTTAGTCTGATTTTCAATTTTGCTAATCAGTCGAATGACTAAGAATTATACGACAGAAACTCGGATTTTCGTCCGTCAGAGTTAACGAACCCGAAAATCACGATAACTGAAAAAAAGGTTGATTCCCCGGTAATAAATTGACGGAGAAATGTATCATTAACCATTTGGGGCATAATCTCTGGGCAATCTAAATGCCCGTTGTGACGTACTCGCGGTATTCAAATCATCGTTAGTTAAGCCCATCAAGCGTGATAATGCCTTAATCCTAACAAATGTTGAGCCGCGCGTCTTATTCGCTTCGTTTTTTCGCGGCCGATTTCGTTCGTTTATTCTTGTCCTTTTTTTTACTTCGCCGTTCTCGTCGGCTTATGAATCATTCGCGGCCGATAATTCTGTGCGAACGGTTCCGATAATTCGGAAATGCAGTTCGCGATAATACGGGTCTGCGGAGGCGAGTCTCGGCCGAATAATTGGGCGCATTTTGCCAGAACCACGGGAAAGACGCCGAAAAGCGAGCGCGGTTCGAGTTTTCTAAGTCGCAGTCAATTAAAAGTTTGCCAGACAACTCGACGGTTCACGAATCGCGGAACTTTGAACAACTATTATACGCACGCGTAATTATTAGTATCGTTTCGTTGCGTCGCCCCGTTCCAATTTAATTTGCGTACAATGCATTCGGCAAGACGAGGGTGGAACGGCTCGAAGATTCCGACGGAGATTTTCGGGCGGTTCGACTTTCGGTGAACTTTGGTATTGAGTTTTTGATGACTCTTTTCCGTTGTTGAAAAATTTGGAGAGAGAAATTCCTTACTCGGAGTGGATAAAAAATACCTGTGTGCGTTGAGCGAAATGATGTGTTAAGATAAAAATTTGTTTGAAAATGCAAAATAGAGAATAAAGATATAAAGATATATTTATCTTTCTTCATTTCCCATATTTAGTTTCCTGAATGTGTTATTTGTGGGATTATTGGATGAAACGTCAATATTGCGATCTAAAATGAGGTTCGGTGGCTGAAAATACACTTTTTTTATCCTCCAGTAAGGTGATATAAATGGGATTTAAGTTCAATACTGGTGTAACAGTTGTTCAATAAAAATAGTTGATGCCGAAATATTCGGTTATGATTCTATAGGTTTAAATCTTTTCGCACGTTTTTCAGTGAAATATTCGAAAAACAGAATAAATCGCTATTCGGAAAAAACGTAGAAACAAATAAATGAATGCACAAAAATGAATACAGAAAGCATGGGAAACTGAAACGAACAAAACCAACTAACATCGAACAAATTAATAAATGTTTCAATTCGTCAAAAGAGGTACGCAACAGTTCATGTTTAGATTCGCCAAAATAGCGATATTTTATAAATAAAAACTATTATGAATGAAAAATAAAAATCGACAAACTCTTTGTTTTATCAACTTTGGTCACCTACGATCAGTTAAAATCGATTTGGAACAAAACATTTGTGTTTACAAATCGATTTACCCTAAGAAAAATGTCTGCGAATTTCCAATACTTGTACAGTAAATTGAAATTAAATGCTGGATATATAAAAATTAAGAAAAATTATAATAGAGAAATACTGAAAACCCTGCACTTGTATATTAATTTTAATTTACGCATTGTTACGAGTTTCCAATTTTATATTCAATTTAAAGACGTTTCTTACACCCAGAGAAATAATGTATTAGTTCCAAATAAATTAACTTTACCATAACTAAATAATTTATTTGAAGTGGTACCAAATAAATTATTTATTTGGGATAAATAAATGTATACTTATAGCGAATAAATACATATTTGTAGCAAATAAATATACTTACTTACAACAAATATGGATTCATTAGTTACAAATAAATCTTCAGTTAACGCAACTAAATTTTTCCAAACAACATATTTAGTTGTCTCGAATAAATATGTTGTTTGGACAAATTTAGTTGCGCTAACTGAAGATTTATTTGTAACTAATGAATCCATATAGGGTCACAAAGAGACCTTTTAATCCACTTGAAACAAGCGACGCAGATTATATATTTTTATTTATTTTCATAAAACGTAAAATAAATAAATTTAATTAATATAATAAATTAAATAAAAATGAATATTACATTATTACTTATGGTACAATAATAAAGTCAACAAACTTTATTTCTATAAAATAATTATAAATAAACTATTAATATTAAAATTAATAGTAATCAAACAATTTTTTAATTTTATAATCGAAAAATATTCTTTGGCTCAAATTACACTTATACTTCACTCGCACTATGAAAAAAAATTTGTTTTTCAAATTTCGACCAAAACTGGCAAAAACCCACCCACATCATCCAAAATAAAATCTGGAATCGAATCAAAAAGCCAACCCAAACAAAACGTATAAACCATACAACTCGACCGAACTTCGCGTTCCAACTTTGCTCTCGATCGAAAAACTGTCTCACAGTTGCGCACCTTCTCCAGCAGCCTGAGCTCTGCGTTCCGCCGGGACCTTCTTCTTCGCCTAGCGATCGTCCTCCTAACCCGTTCGCCTCCCACACTCGTTCGCGTCTCGCGACAAAAATGTGCCAACAATGTTTCCCCGATTTCGCAACGCCTCTTTCTTACTTAGCGCGCGTCATAAACTCCTCATGTATATTCAGCGCATGACTTTATGCGCCGGGACGCGCGATAAATCGCATTCGATGCGCATCGCCCGCGTTTCCGCTAATTGTCGGCTGCGCCAATTTTTCGCGCGCGCACAATCGCGCGATTACCGAATTATTCGCGCGGCATTAAACCGTAATCGGCGCCTCCGACGAGACCGGCTGTTAGACCACATTAGACGAGATTGCGCGGCGAGAAGTGGCGCGAAATTGACGTTTGAATTGAGATTAATAACGCGCTTGCGCAACGCCGCGTGATCGGCGATTTCTGCGACGATCGCGCGCTGGAAATCACGAATTTTAATTCGCCCGGGCTTGCCGTAACGGATTGCGCAACGTAATTGAAATCGCATTAATTGATCGCCGCCGATCGGCCCGAACCGATCGCGATCGGTTGCGAAATCGGTAAGACTTTTTTGCGGAAGCGATCGATCGATTTTCGCGCGGCCCCTTAAAATTGCGCGTTACAGTCGGCACGTCGTATCGGAGTTTGCCGGAGCCGTATATCAATTAAATAAGTTCGCCCACCCAGTCGCAATTACGCCGAGAGAGCGGGTATTACCGTAAACATTGTACCGAGGCTGACGAAACGAGCGCGAATTCGTGTTCCAGTGACTTGCGGGACTGACGGGAAAAGGGAAAAATTCGCGGAGCAAGCGTAGGATGTGTGACAGTTTTTGCGGGTTGGAGTTTTTGCGGGAGGAATGTCAGGTTGTGAGAGTGGAAGGTTGATTCGTGTATCTAAGTGGTTTGCTTCGTATTTGGGGAAGTGGTTTAGTTGGATGTTTGGTTATGGAGTTTTCGATTGAGGTTGTATAGGGGAAATTGTTTATTAATAATGATTTAATTAGATTTAATTAAATATGGTTTAATTATATTATTGGTGTGGGATAATTATTATTAAGCTACATTATTTATGTAGCCGATGTCCTAAAATTTTAATGCAATTTCAAATGAAATAATACAATAAGGCTAATAAATATGTACATTAATATGAATCATATTGACAGAAAAATAAATAGTGATAGTAACTATATTTATTAAGTGAATAAATATGGTAGTATTTGAATATAGTCCGAATTTTGTTTAAAACAGCTGCATATTAGTTAAATTTAGCGAATTTTTTAAAAACAATTTTTGCCGTAGTTGACTCAACTACCAAAAGTATTTCCCTGTACTTAAGTGAAAATGTAGTTAAACAAACTTTTCTTCTCAGTGCTGAAGAAAAAATAATGTTGCAACAGTGGTAATGTGGTATTTCCTTTCAGTACAACACGGAAAAAAAAATTTAACCAGTACAAGCAAATTTTTACCTGATTTAGATAAACTGTATGGCTGCTATGGGTACAAGCAAAC
>JABFPB010000675.1:0-33592 GCA_022817645.1 Ceratoteleas bidentatus
TGGAGTAGAATCTACTCGTTTTGAGTTGTTTTTACTCAAATCTAGTCAAAACAACTTTTATCGAGTTGTTCCAACTTCAACGATTTCTCTCAGTGCATAAACCCCTCGAGGTAAAATTTCCAAACCGACACAACCTAACCCCTCCCTCCACCACTCTTTCCTCACTCCTAATTTTTATCACTTTTATCTTCTCCAGCCCCAGTAATCCCGAACCTCTCCCCCCTCCTTCTCTTGCTTCCAAAAGCGCCATCTACAACATCCGTCGCCAATAATCGGGCATGAAATTACGCGTCTTCATTACTTCTTCCTTTCGCCCTCCCCTCTGCAATTTGCTCTGCCAAGGAAAGCCCCCTTCATAAGCACCCCTGCCCCCTCGCGAAATATCAATTCGACCGACGACACCCATACAAACGGCGCTTCGATCGCCTTGTCGCGGCGCCGCGTACTTTGCAGTCGTAATGGCGCGCGCGAAATCCCGACTGATATCTCGAGGCCGGAGTTAATCCAGCGTCCGGATTACTCGTCATTGCTTAGAGGCGGCGCATTGCCGCCGCCGGCTTCGAGTTAGAGATTGCGCGGGCGACGCGCAAAGGTAAGCCCGACGGGGCGAAAGATACAACGAAGCGCGACAGATGGCGCGCGCGACCGAAGTAAGAACAGAGACGCCGAGACAGATTGCGCCGCGATAGTCATTTTGCCGGATTAATATTTAATATCGTCGGGGAGGACGACGCGCAGGAGGGAGCGGCGGTGGGGTACGGGGGAGGGGGCCTCGAATTAACTTTCGGCATCCGGATGATCAGGGCTGACCCGATCCGGCGAAACAATCTCGTCACGGGATTAAGGGATCGCGGAATAATGCGCGACTCGCGTGCTCCGGGTTTTACAGCAACTTGCGCGAGCGTTTATCTTTCCGGTAGTTTCGATTACCAGTGAACCAGGTAGTTCTAGAATTGGCCACTTTTGACATGAAAAATGAACTCAGCGACCTCGAAAACCTTTATATCGGTATTGATTTCGTCTAAAAACTCAATTTTTATTATATTGACAGCGCTATTGACAGCTGTCATGAGTCAAAATGAGCTCTTCACATGAAAAATGAAATCAGAGACCTCAAAAACCTATATACCAAGCTTGATTTCATTGAAAAACTAAATTTTTATTATATTGACAGGGCTATTGACAACTGTCATCTGTGAAAAAGCACATTTGACATGAAAAATGAAATCAGCGACCTCAAAAATCAGCTGCCAAAATATAGTTTGGTCATAAAATTTAGATTCAACGATGTCAAAAACATAACAAACTACTTAAAGTTCATTATTTTTTATTTGTTACCATAATTTTTAGTTAAAGCTAGTATACTGGCTTCCCGTCCTGTAGAGGTTAATAATTTGTTAAATTAGTGAAAAGTTACTTGAGAGTAAAAACTTTAGAAACGTTTACTCTCTTAAAAAAACATTTCATGCGGAATCGAACTCAAGCCTCCCACGCGCCAAGAGGACGCTGTAACCCCGAGCCACGAGACTTATGAAATTTTGGAACATTTTAGCGAAGAATATCTCAAATTTTGGCTAGTAAACTTTGATGTAAATGTGTCTAGTTGAAGTAACCGATGTGAAGAATGTTCAGTTAAAATTTCATAAAATTTTCACTCTTTTAGTTTTTTATATAACCACCTTAAAATCTCCATGTCGAACCTTCAATCCTACACCATTTATTTCCTACACCATTTATTTCAAGTCCCAAAACGAAACAATTCCATTCGTTTCCAAATTCTCGCGGGATATTCTTACCGATTTTCGTTCAACTTTCACATCACTTGTCTGACTACTCCAACTCTCTGTCTTGTCTTTTGCAAAATTGTTTGTTGATTCAATTTCGACGTCGCATTAACAAGTCTGGTAAACTTAGACTTTAGAACAAACGCCGCGACCTTCTTAAATGCATGCGCCGTTAAAGGAAAATGACGTTTATACAGTGTACCGTGATTCAATTACGGTTGCCGTTGTTGTCGGCGGCTAATTTTTTCCCGATACGCCGTAGTTTGTGCGGCTAGATGAGATGCGGTCGGGCTGATTTGTCGGGGAATGTTATACGCGGGATTGGATTCGTAAAACTGGTTTAATGGGAATTTCGTAATTTGTTGCGAGATTGAAATTAGACGAGTTCTGATGAGCTTTGTTTATGCGGCAACGCTCATTCCGATTTTCTTGATGAATTGCCCGCTATTTACGAAGCGTTCGATTTATAAAGCACGTTTTCATCATCATTAGCTACATTAACGTTCACAGAGTATTCCAACTCTGCTTCTTTCTAACGATTCGTCCAAAACCGATTCTAGTTTCGCATTGGTTGTTTCGCCTTTAGAGCCCCGTTTCTAATCAGCACACAAATTTCAATATCTGTTGAAGAGCTAAAATATTCCAAATTCAAACTGCGTTAAAACGTGCAATTTTGGATTTGCAGAAATTAATGTGGTATATATTATAATTTTTTTACTCTGCACAAATATAATTTTAAATGTCGTTCGACGTACGTAATCATGCAAAATGGCGCAAACATTTTACATTATATTAAGTTTATTTAATGCAGTTTCCAGTTTCAAATAGCATTTTATGACAACATTGCACTGCCCTCATAAATCGTTAATTTCCATTAAATATTAATCACGTTGTTTTCATCAATGAGTCGAGTAACTACTCTCCTGACTCGGCAATATAAATAGTCATTTTGTCGTGTGCATTATTAAAACGTTCCTCCCGACATGCGATTCTTATACACGTAGTTCTGCAAAATTAATTGCTCGCGCTTTATTTCAAAGCGGACTCCAGAATAAATTACGACTTCACGAATCATGATGTTTTACATCTAATCGCAGACGTCAGAGTCGAAAAGGGACGTTTTAATTTTAATCCAACACTGCGAATGATTTTTCAACTAATGACTTTTAAAGTTGCCTTAATGTCGCCTTACGCCGACGATTGTTCTACGCGAAAAAAATATGGAAGTTGCATTAAACGCGAGGTAACTTTCATCGTATGCAGAATCGCGATTGCACGAAATAATTGCTTCCGTTTTGTTTGCTTTCGGACAGTCACTTGCAACGTCGTAATTAATTCCTACAAAAACGTTTCGTTTTTTCCGTAAAAACAGTTCAACTGTCGTGCATTTCCGATTCCTTTTGCCAGCGAGCCCTTTTATTAGCATAATGGAATCGTTTACGTTAAACGTCAGACGTTTCGAATGGCAATTCCCGAAGCAACCGAACTCGTCGCTTGATTTTCGCGAATCGCCGCAGTCCCGTCTGGAAACTATCGTGGTTCGGGAAAAAGCGGAGTGCCGTTTTTACCGGGGCCATTTTATTCGGTTTTGTCGCAAAGTAAAAGACAATTTCAAAATCGAGCGGAGAATCGAGTCTAATGTGAGCGTTACACCGGGCGCAATCGAATCGCTGAAACAGACATGTCCACTCATTTCCTGCATTTGGTCGAGTCCTCCGAACTGATTTTCAAAAATGTCGAAAGATTCGCTAAATTCACTTGTTCGCTCGAAGGACAATCGAGCATTTTAATTCGCGATTAAAGAGAGTATTGCCTTTTTATGATAATTATGATAAAATAAAAGAAGTGAAATCAATACTCAATGAGTTTAAGGTAAAAATAAATATTAAGATTTATACAATCTTATAAGCAAAATTATTACGAAATGGCAAATAAAAATTGAGGAAAAAAATTAAAATAGGTAACTACCCTGATAATCACGATTTGTGTAAAATGTATGCAAATTCGTTCAAGAATAAAATATCTACACAATTTACGCGAAGTATGCATAAAATGTGCACAAATCTACGAACGCAGTTGATATCAGATTTGTATAAAGTTTGCATAAAATTTGTACAAATTTTAAGTAAAATTTCAATAATTGTTTATAATTTGGTTTTGACTAAAAATAATATATATTGTTTTAACAAATTGTTACTGTACTTCTTAATATTAGGAATAAAACAACTATCGATTTTGTGTATTAAAATAACTTGATGGAAGAATGGTTAATAGTTGCCATTAAAATCTACAGATGGCGTTTCATAATCAGCCCCGCAAGCGTACCGTCAGGAGAATAATTTATATGCAAATAAGTACTAGTATTAGATATACGTTATTTACATTATGATCAATATTTTTTCTGGTTAACTCTAATGTAATAGTTCCACCATATTTATATAAATTTGTTGCAAAGTTTGATAAAAATGTATAAAATATTTTCATAAAATTGGTATAAATTTTGCTTCATCGAGATTATCAGTGCATAAAATATTGTAAGGCACATCTTAAAAGTATCTTTTTTTAAGACCTACTGTAAAAATGTTAATAAAAATACGTTTCCAAACACTGGAACTTTTGTTCTTTTAAAACACTCCGTGCATTTCCTAATTTTTTCCCAACCCCTGAAAATTCTCGTCAAAACTGACTACTTTGATTCCAAAACTTTTCTCGCAACAGTAAATACACAATTTTACGATGATCTAATGTAAAACTTGTCCGAATTTACTCCGACTGTTCTCAGTCTCTATTTCAAAGAAAAGTGGAAACGCAAAGCATCGCTGTTTTATATGACGTTTACCGTTTCCAGGAATAAAGTTGCTTGAGATAAATATAAAAGAAATATCCAAAACTATACTTTGTCCTGCGCGTCCGCGTAACGACGACATAACCTTAATGGCGGTAAACCGAATTACAGCCGAACTCATGACCTCTGATCTCGAAAACTTCGTAGCGACGGAAAAAGTTTCGTTGATGGAATTTAATGCAATTCGAATATAATTCGGAAGTGGGTCTGCACGTAACTTCGTCGACGTTCGTTAAATGTTAATCACGTATGATGTGACCAATTTCGGCTCGGAGCGTACGTGAAATGTCGAATAATCGTGACTGTTTTAAGATAACAGATTTGTTTTCTGCGGAGATTATTTTTATTTGTGTAATTGTAATTGTACAAATTATTAAACGTCGATATCTCGCGAGTGCATTTACATGTAAGACTTTCTTTATTGGGTCAAATTAATTCGAATTCAATCTGAAATGATTTATGCGATATCAGAAGCTCTTCGTTTTATTGCAGATTTATCTTTTCTCGAACGTCAAAGTGATCTGCGATTCGCAGTTTGAATTTCAACATTTTCACTTTGAAACTTCCATTTTATCGTTTTCAATCCCTTTGTCCGAGATAAATTTATTTTGTAACAGAAATTGCAGTGTTTTCTTTAAAAATGTGCTAATATGGCTATCTTGCTAGAAGCCAGTTTGGCCCCTGATTTAAAAAAATAATAAAGTAACATAATAGGCTGATGAAATTTCTTCATAAGTAAACCAGAACAAATAAACTAACTAACTGAAAATCCTTTTTTAAAATTTAGTTCAAAGAAATGCCTCATATAGATATTATCTGTTAAGACTTAGAACTTATCTCTTCTGAGTCTTGTGTTATTCGAATTTTTATATTTTACAAAGAATTTTATATACAAATAGAACTTTGTTACAGTACTTATATATGCTATTCTATAATATAAAATATAAATGAAGCATTTTCAGGTTAGATAGTAACACAATTTCACAGAAATTTGCACTACTTTCCTTCCATTTTCGTTCCACTTTCGTATTATATCAAGCTAATGCGAAATGCTTCGTATATTACAATGTTCCTTTTCATTCAAAATTCTATTTAATAATCATATAAATCTTGAATGACACTGAGTTAATTGATGAAATGTAGATAACCGGCGAAACAACCTTACGACCCAACTTGCTATCTTCGCAAGGTATTTCAGTCAGAGCAGTTACCTTTGAATTCAGATGCTTTCGTCGGTGTAAATAAGCTCTCGTTTTCGAAGGATAATTATTCAATTAAGCTACATCACGGCATACCGTTCGTTTACTATTTTTCACTTATTCGCCAGCATATATTTGAAAGTTAAAACTATTAATAAAAAAATGTGCAATCTATTAATAAAAAATTTGCAAAAAATGCAAAAAATCGAACGTCGCGCTTTTAATTTATTTTTCAGAGTGATAAAAAAGTGTGGTAAAGGGCATCGATTCATTATAAACAGGTACGGTTGTTTAATGAATAAATCGATTAAACAACGGGAAATAAGTTACCGCGTCGATAAATCGACGTCTCGAGGAAATGAATAACACGGCCGCGTGTTTGTGCAGCGAAACAGTCGGAATCTATCGCGGACTTAATTTAATTGCGACGTCCAGGCCGTAACGTTTTACGCCGATGGACCGATATTTAGAAAAATGTTCCGCCCGACATCGGACGGAAAGCTTATTCCGTCTTATGGGAGGGTCCGGGAACTCGATTTCCAATTTAAATTTCCAAAATAAAGGACGCGCCGCGCTGGAGATAAAAAGTTGAACTTTTCAATTCCGTTCTATTTCGTCTTTAACGGAAATGACCTGACCTTTTTCACACTACGGCCATACGAAGTTTCCACGTCATTTATTTAAAACCAGATAATACATTGATGACGCAGCTTCGCGAAATAGGAAATCTCTGTTTTACTTGTTCTGTCATAAACAAACGAATTATCATTTCAGTATAGTTTGGTGAATTTAAGACAGAGGTTTGTGAGTGCAAATAAATTTTACTGCTCTGAAAAAATCTTGTTTAAAATAATACTCAGGAAAAAAAGTATTAATAAATACAAATATTATAAATATTTTTATAACAAATATGATACCATTCCCGAAAAGTAACGTTAGTTACAAAAACTGGCGAAATAATTATCAATCCGTTACGTATCGGTTGCGTGCGCCTTTTTCGATTGTTAGCGCGGTCGTTCTTTGCTTACGTCGCGCGTGTGCTTTGACGTATAATTTCGCCGATTCGCTGCGGCAGCATCGGCGGCATCAGCGCGATTCGCGCACTCTTATTCACGCAGCCATTTCCGTTTCTTTTAAATAAACGAAACCAGTTTGGACGCGTATCAATGACGCCGCGTTTTCACCAAGGAGCGTTGCCACGGGTTTCGCGGCGCCACGCTTTTCCGATACATTCCGCCACAAAGAACATAATTTGGCCGTCGCGGCGTGTTTGTGTTGCGCCGCGCAAATAAAGCAATGTATCACAGGATTACGCTCTTTCGCGCCGGCATTATAACGTTTCGCGTGTCTTTAGAAACATTCCAATTGAAAAGCGCGAGTCGCGAACGAAGAAGGCTCGCTTTCAAGATTTCGCGATCTTGAGCTGAATGGGATTATTTTAGATACAATTTCGCAACTGTATAATCAAGACTCTTCAGTTTATTCCAATTCCGGTGCTAATGTTTGTACTTGCTAAATTGGATAAGTGAAAATTCAATGTATTTTATAAGTGTTTAAGTTACACCGAGAAAACTTCAAATTATTTTGGATTTTACTAATGAAGAGAAGTTAAATAAAATAATCATGGTATAGGATCTATAAAAGTCAGTAGAGAGTTTGAAGACCGGAATTTAAAAAATGAATTTTGAATAGAATAGAAATTATGTTAAGAAAACGAAACATACATATTAATTTTGGCCAATTGCATATTTTTGTACAAATTAAGTAATTATGTGAATATAGCATTTTTTAATATTTAAAAAATTTGTATGTTTCTAATTTATTTATCTATGAATTTGTTGCGTATTTGTTTGTTTTTACTATTTTTTTTATAATTTTGGATATTGTTTGCATTTTGGAAATTAACCCGTCGATCCGTAAAAGAATCTTATTCAGTTCGGAAAAAATAATGCACAGTTGAAAAAAAGTACTGAAATGCGACGGCGAATTGAAAAATAAATATCGCTCAATCGAACATAAAAATGCAATAAAAGTGATTGTTAGCCGAATACTCGGGTCGATGCATACACCTATCTCGCATAAATAAATGTTGTAGGTGTTTTCCCGTGTTTGCGTCTGATGAAATTGTGAATCGGAACTGCCCGATCTAACTCTGGGGATCCCTTGTACGATCTGATTTCAATTATACGAAGCACCGGAACGTCCTTTATCTCAAATTGCCGGATTCGCGGATGGACTGTTGAAAAATGCTATTTTTCCGCGTACGAAAGTTCACAACTGTACAACGTTTGATCGTAAAAAACGAAAAACACAACGAATGTGTAAACAGCACTCTCGAGCATATTTATTTATCAATTGCTTTCAGGTCGACATTATTCTCTATTGTTCTTGGGATTCGTTTGTTGCAAACGATGCGTTTCCACCCTTGACGTTTATCCAGAAGCGAATTCCATGTGAATTATCGCCGAATGACGTTTCCCCTTCGCGACGAGGTAATTTTTAGCATAATGAACGCAAAATTCCTACCAGTAATATATTTTCGACGCAAACGTAAAGGTGGGCAGAAACGCAGTATAACTAATTTACTAAAAAAAAAAAAAAAAAAAAACGGAAATCCACTCGCAAATTGTCGGTAACTCGGGCCAAAAATGGCTCGCAAAATTTCGCTCGAAAAACAATTTCCAAAGCGACGAGTTATAAAAAGAGATTATAGCGATAAACCGGGCTTTGGCGTCGTTGATAATGCTATACAAATCGATTTTTTCGACTTAATAATTCGTATGAACGTTGGGAAACGCTAATCATTAGTTTGCATTTTCAGCGCGTAACACTTTCATGACTCTTTTAGTGGCTCGTAAAATGTTGCAAGCGGTCAAAACAAATGAAAAAAGTTTAATCTCCCCAGGAGCGGCGTGAAAATATAAGTTAAAATTAGGGATTTAGCTAATGAAGCACTGTGAACAATGATCGAAATAGAGTGTGAAATTACAGGGCCAATAGATGTGATAAAGTGACTTGGGATTAGCTTTGAATATTTTCACTGGGTCGGGTAAAGTTAGATAATGTTTAGACTCTAAAATTTAGAGTGATTAATTATTTGAGGTATGCATTGAAGTATAGAAAAATGCATATGAAACCTGAATATTTTTTAATTGTTTGCTGGTCCAGGGTTAGAAAGTTAATTTACGTAAGATCTTCATGATTGATTTCTTGGTGGGGAGAACTTTATTATTACCTTGAAAGACGAAAAATAATTAAAACTATATTAAATAAGACATATTGAATGAGAAAGTTTTTTTTATAGCTATATCAATTTTCATCATTTCGGTGTCTAAAATGGTAGGGGGGCCCTTTTCCATTCCAGTTTCTCAAATCCATTTTTGTCCTCTCACTGTTTTCCACCATCATTTTTTCTATAAAAAATTCGGCACTTGTATTTTATTTTTCAGAAGTTTTACAATGATTTTTACGGATTTTATAAGGATTTCTGAACAATTTTCTGAACATTAAAATTGTATAATATTGCCTAAAAAAATTATTCATAAAATATATTTGCAAATACATAATTTTTTGCCCCCAAAAATATAGTTTTTATATATTTTTATATAGTTTATCGCTTAAATTCTTGTAAATTATTATAAAATATATGTAAAAATATATTTGACACATACGTAATTATATATTTGTGTATACATTTATTCATTTATATTGTATGATTATATAGAAAATAGATACAAAATATATAACTTTTTGCCAAAATATACATGTACATTTTTCTTCATATATTTTGCGAATATATTTTCTTCCGTGCGGGAATTACTACAAATAACAATACAATGAAATAAAAATAAACTCCGCTTTTTCAGCGCGGAAAAAAGAAGACTCCGATTTTAACGACACTCCGGCAAAACTATTTACACGAGACACGTCTGCTGCAGATTTGTCGCGAGTTTATTATTAATGCCTCGGAAAAAGCAAACGGGATTAAAGTTGTCGGCAAAAAATCGCATCGAAAGCAATAAAATAAACACGCACGAGCAATAATTTGCGCGCGAACGTTTCGCTCAACAAAAAGCGCCTTGCACAAGAAAACACGCGAGAAAAAAGCGCAAAAACGTCACGACATAATCCACGCATCAAACATAATTGTCAATAAAGCCGCCAAATAATCAATCAACGAATAATGCATCAATAACCGCGCGTGTTACAACTTTTACCGTCATTCATTTTTACGGACCTTTTGCGCTTTAAATGATATTATTTAAATAAAACTGAATTGCAAATATGCGCGACTTTCGACAGTCAAATTATCGGCAAAAATCTCGTCCGTTTTTCCGAAGCCGTTGGTCCTTTTTCTCGGCGAAAAGAGTGCCGCGAGGTTCCGCTTCTGGGCGTCGCTTCGCTCCTTTGTCTGGCAAAAACTGGGTCGGGATAGTTGACTCGGATTAAACTTTTTTTCGGCTAACGGATTAAGAGATTATTCGTAAAGTGAATGGCTCTAAATTCCGCGTGCGAAATTGTTTTGTCTTTTTTTTAATTAGGGGCAAAGAGAGCCGCAGGTGTTGGGAGAAATGGCAGTTTGTTTGGCTCGATTAATGTTGTATCGACGAAGTCGTGGGGTTTAATCAAGTTTCAACAGCAACTTGGTCGGTATATTTTGGGAAAGTAAAATTAAAAATGGTTTAGAGATGGAAAATTAAAAAATGAAAGTAATCTGCTAATTCTCGATAAATGAGTATTGATTGGGTTTATAGTTTACAATTTTGAAAAATGCACAGAAAGAAGCATAACCTAACTTTCTACAAAAATTGTTAACCTAAAAAAAGCTCATTTTATTTTTATTTTTGTTCGTGAAATGTTGTTTTCTTTTTACAAGAATCCATCTTGAAATAAGGTCGTCAAATGAAAAAGAATCGGTAAGCGGATTCGGAGGAAATGTGCGATACCAGTGCATCGGGAATTGTAATTGTCGATCCGTCAGTCGCGCGGGGGATGAATGTTTCTTTGTCTAATGTCTGTTAACCGAAGAATCTAAGGGAACGGATGGAATCGCGCGCGGTTCCGAGAAACGCATTAAAAGTTTTTATCGCAGTCGAGCGGATTGCCGCAGGTAATGATTTTGCGAAATGAAATTATCGGATGAAAGTGTCGAAATAACGATAATGAATTATGGGCGTTACAAATGGAAAGAAGTGCGGTTGGCCGAAATCGAAAACTGAGAGACGTGTGATAAGAAAATATTTTGTTTGTGAAATTGATTCACAAAGTAGAAATTTTTAGACAATTAAGGTGAAGCGAAAGAGCTAGAGTCACAGAGTTAGGGTCTTTGTATTTATTGTTTGAACAACTAATAATTAAGGGTTCGCTGTTATTTTACAACATTCTACGAATGTGGGTGAATCTGATTTTTACCACCTCGAAAAAGCGGTACATCGCCATGTCAAAAGTATACCACAAAGAAATTGTTTTCTTTGAAGATACCATTCTCCCAGAGTGAGAAAATGTATTGATATCGTTTCAAGTGAAATAGAAATGTTTTAACGAAATTTAAAAACACACTAGTTCCAGTAAAATCGAGTTTAGTTTCACCTTAAGCGTAAATTTTTTTCACCAGTTTCTCATTTCAGAATGTCTTATGGCTATCTCATACTCAACTTTTCCAATCCTTTTTTCTTCAGTGCGCCACCTGCACAAGTGTAATCCAATTCCCGCCAAATTATCATACCACCTTCTCCCCGAACAAGCGAAACAACGCACCAACACCAGCAACCATGTCGCCACTTTCATGAACTTTTAAATCACCCGGCAGATTTCATTCGCGCCGTAAAAACTCGCTCCTTCATCCCGAACGAAAAAAAGCGTCGCCTTATCTTTTCCAGCGACTGTCATTGTTTTCCATTTTGCCATGAAAAATGCAATTTATCCGAGTAAACTCTCGTGAATTCATTCGCTCGTGGCAGGGGGCGCGCGAAACAAAGGCGGACGCGGGAACATGCATAATACGCGAAATGACAATCGATTGCGGGACCGGCCGCCAGAGGGACACACGCACTCGAGCGAAGGGATGCAGATGCGGAAGCGCGGCGACCCTCGCCGAGACGCTGTGTGCTTCTTTTCACACGAGTGATAGTTTTGGAATTACACCGGGCTTGATTCTGTATACCCGGACGCCGAGTTCGCCACTCGTTCGCAACCCTTTTGTCCCTTTAAGCCCCGAGCTGCGAGTTGCGATCTCCTGCGGAGATTAAATGTAACTGGTATTTACAGTCGCGCTGAAACTAGGCCGAAGTGCTCCGGCAAACGAGAAATTTAAAATAACTTTGCATTTGTGACGTATGCGCCAATGTGAAATCGCGGGATTAAGGTGCCACCTCAAGAGGAAGATCCCTATATTATCGGTAACCGTTGTTTTGTGCGATCGAAGGCAATATTTTAGAACAATGAATTGTTGAATTGATTTTGATGAATGGAATTAATTTTATTTAATGAATTAATTTTAAAACATATGTATTTATTCAAATAAACACTACGGTTTTTAAACTTAAATTAAAAAAACCATAAAAATTCAAATATCTGTGCCTTTACGAGAAATAAGTTTTCCTATTCCCTGTTTATAATATAATGTTTCAAAACACTATGTTATAAACAGGGAATCCTAACTCTGGCTAATTTATTAATACAAAATTTATAATTTATTAATCAATTACAACAGCATCTTTTGGCACGAAATTGCCGACTTAAACTTGATATTTCGGATTTCACCTTAATTTTAAATCCTGCTATACAGATTATAAAATTGAACGCAGTTTTGTTGTTTATATTTTTCAAAGCGATTTGATTAGTCGTTTTGACTAACTACTAACTTAAGGCACACTAAAAATTGGCGGGAAAATTTAAATCGTCGTTGGGTTGCAAAAATGACACGCATAGGGGGACGTGCGAGTCGGCGAACTTTCATAATCGATTCCAAACTATTATTTGTACAGCTCGCGAGATTACACATATAGCTTGAGATCATACGTGCTCAGAATTACATTGATGGGATAGTGTATGCGAAAAGTATTAAGCGCGACAGTTGTTCCGGCTGATTTTATTGCAAATGCATCGGTGGCGCACGTAGGGCGCGCGCCGATTTAAATAATGAAATGCGCGGATCGCGGGATTTTTCAGCGTCATCGGGTGATTCTGATTCGGGCGAGTCAGTGGTCATTTGTCATATTTATCAAGAGGGTGCGTCCAGCCACAAAGTGGGTGGAAAATTTAAGGGGTCACAGTTTAATAAATCGGGAATTTAGCAAAAGAATAACATCGTAACTCAAATGTCAGTTTTTTACTTTGTAACCTAAGATAATTTTTGACACAAAAATGAAAGACAATTTATAACAAATTGTCTTTCATTTTTTAATTTTTACTATTTTTAAATTGAATTCTACACAAATTCTGCATAAAAAATTATACATTTTAAAGTAAAACCAATAAATTAAAAAAGTAAAACACCAATGAATATTGTTACAGTGAAACCTGTAATGAGTCCCGTATCTCTGTCTTTTTTTACACAAAGGAAAGAGATATGGGATTTATTACAGGTTTTACTGTATTTTAAAAAAGTGTGAAAACTTATCGCAGATTACAAAGTAGAAAAGTGATATATGAGTTACGATATTATTCTTTTGGGGTGTCGATATATAAGTAAAAAATATACAAACATTTGAAATGTGAATATATAAAAACGAAATATTTGAAGAGATTTTAAATTCGTTGTTTAAATGTGTAGAAGGAAGATGTTTCACAAATTCGTGTACAAACCGATGGAATCTTTGACAAAATTAATGTAGGTCCGGAAAGACAGAATAAATTCAGGGTATACCGTATACGATAACTGAAGTCTACAATTTGAACGCGTTTGCCTTGGAACCATATTTTTCGAGCATATCGGCATATCTTGAAAAATGTTCAATCATTTTCAATGGTTTCATTTGTCCCGGATTTGAAATTTAGTTCTTTACCGACTGTCGTTTATTATTCATGTTTCTGACATGGTATACTCTGAGAAAAAGAGATGGTTATGTCAACTAAATCGTTTTTCTCGTTATATACACAGCTTCAAAAGAAAAATCGAACCACTAGAAAAATCCACTAGCAAAATTTGACAAACCTACAATGATTATGTTGTGGGCTCCGAAGTTGTGGGCTTTTGAAATTTACTCTGCATTTTGTGATTATTGTTTCTTCGGTTTTCTATAATGGAAGTATCTTTATTTGTTCTTGTTTGCGTAACATAAAAACAAGTAACATTATTTTTGCCTTACTTATTGGTTTTTGACATACTTACCTAGCCTATAATATAGTTAAGAGGATTACATTTTTAGTTGAATCAATGAAATATTCAGCTAACCGAACTAATTTTTAGTTCACGTAAAGAACTGAAACTTACTTGACTGAACTAAATAATTTAGTTGGTTTAATTCTACTGCATAATTTAGTTGCAAGAACGAAAATAGTGTAAGATAGTATAAGCTCGAAAAATGGCTCCAGAATATTATGTTGCAAATATATTGATAACTATAATTTAAAAGTAATGTTGACAAATATTTGTCATTATTGTTAAAGTTAAAAAAAACATTTTCTGAGTAAAATGAACGTCATTAGTCCTTTTCGATTTATATTTTTTTACTTTTCTTACTAATGTGTCAGCTACGACCTGTGATTTCTACATTATCATCCAAAATTAGCAAAACGACTAATGTTTTCTGCAGACGCTCATTTTATATTGAAAGTATTGTTTCTCGTTGGAAATTAAGCAATATTGATCGTATTCAGTACTTAGATGGGTGATCGCTTGAGGATCTTCGAAAAGCTGATTTTTCTTTTTTGCATCTACCTTCCCAATAACCTATTAACCCACTTTTACATTTTCCCACTTTTATTAAAATCCAACATTACGAGTATTAACATTTTTTCAACAACCAAGTTATCTTATTTCACAAAATCATCCTACACTGAGAACAAAAATGAGAGTAAACACAACTCGATTTTCGAGTTGAAATAGAGTAAAAGTTGATCCACCTCCAACGATAGTTGTTTTCAGTCAGAGTTGTTTTTACTCTTTTCTGAGTTTACTTTATTTCTGAGTAGATTTTACTTTTATTTCGAGTTGTACCATTTCTTACTCAAAAAAGAGTTGTTCTTACTCTAATTTTTTCCACTGTACTTAAAAATTATCGCAACCCGACATTTCTATCGCAATTCCACCCAAACAGTGTTACCATCCCCTCTCAAGTCTTTCAACTTTCACTCGTCATCGCGTTCGCGTCCTTTGATCGCCAATTTCCCTCCAATTCCGTAAAAAGATTGCGCGTCAAACAGAAATTTCAATAATTCCATCACCTACCCTCGAGTATCCGCGAACGCTGCGCGGCGTCTGAATAATTCACGGGCGATCGCTTAAAAGCGCCCCGCAACAAGTGAACGAATTTTTCCCCGTCTGCGCTGATCCCGTCGTAATCAGCCGAACGAAAGAACAATATTTATACCCCCGCATTTATGCCCTCTCCCCGACACTTATCGCGCGAATCGATACAGCCCTCGGCGAGACGCGAACTTGCTCGTTTTGCGGCGCGTAATCCATTTTCATGCAAGATTAAAGAACGTCCCCGGACACTTTTCTTCGGCGAACGCCGATCCCGAAAATAAACGCCGCCGAAGCGTTATTAATGGACTACACTTGTCATTTTGACAGCGCCGCGGATTACGCGCGATATCGCATTATTTCCGAGATTATATTAATAATCAGCTTCCGGCGATCGATGCAACTAATGCCGCTCGTTAATAACGTAATCTAATTAATAAAAAGGGGAGGAGACGCCGGGACAAATGGTTCGTGTCAAATTTATTCGGGCAATAAATTAATTACAGCGCGCAGTCGGAGTAATAAATTAGCGAGGCCGATTCGACGCGGAAAGGGCGTCAGATGAGGTACTTGAAGTCGATCGCGCTCTCGTGTTTGGTCGCGTGACGCGGCCGGATCTTGGTCCGGTAGATGACGAGCAGCAGCAGCAGCAGCGCCGCGACGACAAAACAGCTCCCGAGGGAGATGAAGTAGAGGTCGCTGCTGTTGCCGAGATAGATGTCCACATGGGCGCGCGCTTCGGCGCTCGTGTCGTAGGTCACGCCGGCGACACAGCTCCAGCGGCCGACGCTGGCGAAGGTGTTGTCTGGAAGACAAAGCGAGAATTTAGGGGATGGTCTGGGGTGGGACGAAAGCGCAATTTAGGGTTCCGGGTTAGGGTTTATTTGACGAGGCGGGAGGAGAGTTTAGATTGGTCAGTGTTTTAGTATTTGGATGATGAAAATGAGCAAAGATAGTTTTTAAGCAAATATTCAATGGTGGAATATAGGTTATTTGCAATAATGGATCAAATGGTGATAGGGTAGAATTTTCGGACATTCAGAAAAATAATGTATTCGTTCCAAATAATTCACTTTACCGTAACTAAATAATTTATTTGAAATGGAGCTAAGTTAATGATTTATTTGGGATGAATTAAGCTATATTTATAGCTAATAAATATATATTTATTTGTAGTTAATGTAGTTAAAAATGTGTAGTTAAAAATTAAACTATATTTGTAGCAAATAAATGTACTTCCTTACAGTAAGCAAGAATTTATTAGTTCCAAATAAATCTTCATTTATCACATCTAAATTTTTGCAAACAAATGTATTTATTTCAGACAACTAAATTATTTTTCTGGGACTATAATTCTCCAATAAACAATTTCTTCATAACAAATCACTGCCGTATGATGTAGCGCATCACGATAACGGCTAGAAACTGTTCTCAAAAGAGTTAATTCGATTGGCGAATAATCTTTACCTTTAATCGCCAACTCGCAGTATCGATGATTCGTTTGAACGGAATATCGAGCGTCCTCTTCGTCCTCAATTGCTGTGCCATCCGGTCTGATCCACCGGCAGTAGTCAATATCGAATTCCGAACCCGGAATCGGAGCGCAAGATAAAGTTATCGGCATATCAGCGGAATTCAGCTCTATCTTTTCCTGCAAAGCCATTATCGAGGATTCTGAAACAAAAGTCACAGTCGAGGCAAACGTGACCCAAACTTTTAATAGCGTCGGCCAATAAAAGATTTATTTATCTCCACCCGTCCTTCTCCGTTCCTCAATTCCTTCCTACGTAATACACTATTCAGCTTCAGTTGTTTGACGTGGAAATACAAATTCTCACCCTTACTAGGGGACGATCGTAACGAGAGAGAAACAAAATAAACGCGAAACATACGGAAGAAGGCGTGGGACGAAGAACGCCCCAACGCGAACTTTCATTATTCACGACGCGTCAAATCCTTTGCGATAGCGGCCAATCCGGTGATCCGATGTCCATGAATTTCGCGGCGGCGCATTTAAAAATATCGGAATCGGTTAAAATGCATTTATTACGTCAGGATAATTGCGCCCGAAAAGTCGAATTCGAAATAGACATCTTTATCCGTTCCTGACATTTAAATTCAAGTGCCGATCGAACTGCGTGATCATCAGGATAATTGACGTCCGAGTTTCGGTTATTTTCAAAACGCACGTTTTTTGTCAGCTCACCTTGAAGCGACGCCGCTCTTCTCCAGGATAAATATAAAAGTGTCGAAAAATTCGTTTCCCCGTTCGCGAGACGCGTTTCCCAGGATCCGCATGATTTAGTTCGCGAAAACGCGGGAAATTTGCATCCCGGCATATTCTCGGGTCGTGAAAAATGAGCATTCGGTGCAGTTCCCGATTAATTAAAATATAAACATGATCGCGAAGTAAACTGCTCGGTGCGACTCTCGGGTATTGGTATAACAATCTGTATCGCGCAAGAAGAGCTACTAAAATAATGAGTAATGAAGGAGCTGGTAATATTATGATTCTATTTAATCCAATAAACGTTGCGCTCGGATATTAGTTTCGCAATTAGAGCGTACTTGCCGAGCCGTGCCTACAAGCGTGTAAGTTCGAACTACAACGCGGCCTATTTATTAAGAGATTATTTTGAGTGACTGCTGAGTTCATAAACTTCCGCGCTGCGTTTCGTAATGAACGCCTTGGGTTAAGGAAACGACGCTTTTTCTCGTTATAGTATGAAAAATCGCGGTTTGCGGGGTAGCAGATTTTTTGTCTAGGTACATGAAACCGACTAATTAATGACGAAATGAGTTTCCATTACAGTGTTTAGAATGAAATTAAGTCAGAAATCCTAGAATTTCATTTTTTGACGATCATCCATGTAAAAATAGAAAATCTGAAATTATCTGTCCCAATTTTGATACTTTTTCTTACATTTTCATACTCAGATTTTTTTGAACAGACTTGTTCAAATTTTTGTCCGAGTTTCATACATTTTCCATTTCTACAGGAGATCTTTGAAAACTGATAGTTTTTCGAAACATAGCCATGGGTATTCAAATTAACCAATTTCCCAATTCCAAACGCACCCACATAATATTTCCCCCAAAATTTAAACCCCATTTGCGAACACCTCAAAATCGACCTCTCCCCATTACATTCTCCCACAATCATCTCAAATTCTTTCTCCTCAGAACGTATCTCCTTAACCGTCACCCCCATGCAAATGTGTCCTTCAATCAGACACAAAACTTATCTCGTCATCGACGTATCCGCGCGTCGATCTCGCAACTCTTTATCCGCGTAATCTGACGCTCGGCAACAAACACGGGGTTAATTGCAAATAATGCTTGACGCTGAATAGCAGGACACAAACCTGTGACAATGACCTGGACACGTGCTTCCAAGTGCGGCCCCTCGTAAAGCCCCATGTGACAGCTCCAGTCCCCGACATCCGAGTGGTTCGCACCTGGCAGATTCGCCCCGCATTCGCCCAGCGCCAGGCCGGCACCTTCATAGGCCACAGAGCCCTCCGGCAATTGTTTGCTCGTGCTCGTTGAGTATGTCGTGCCGTTTGGGCTTTTAATCGAGCAATATTTTAAAGCCGACTGCGCTCTACACTTTATCTGAAGATGCATGTGTGTTGTTTAAGTGATGTTGCACGTCGGATGCGACGCTCGTGAAATAACGATTGGGGTAGGTCCCCGGGTGTAACTTTGTGAGCAGGGACAATGGCCCGGGACTAAGTCGCAAAAAGCGACGAATAGTGAGATAAAGGTTCAGTTATATTCGCTGGCATTTAATTGTGAAAAAATTTTTATAGAGTCAATAGAGGATATACTTTTAGTGAGATAAGAGTGAATATATTGGCTAAAGTCGAATAGGAATTTAGGAAATATTTTATCGATTAAAAAAGGACGTGCAGTTTAAATATTGCTTCTGAGAGAAACATTGGACCTTTTTAAAAAGGTCTAATTAAAAAAAATGTTTTTCAAACAAATTCTTCTTTTATTCCTAAAAAACTATTCAAAATTTCCTACTTTTTTCTATTCGATATTTCTTGCAGGTCCTCCAAATGTACTCATAATTGTGTAAATATACACCAATTTTCTCACTATTTATCGTTCCAAATTTCGTTCATCGTTCTCGGATGTAACGACGATGTGTGACGTGCGAGATCGAAAGCAGTCGGACCGTCGAAAAATTAAATTAATACGCGCACATTGCGCCGTCCAAAATGTCTGAGTAAACTGGGCCGGCGTTACACGAAAATCCAATTTCCCGCGACGAGCAACGAAAATGTTAGCTTTCATTTCGCGTGCAACCTCAGACGGACGATCTTTTCGACGAGCCGGCGCTGTTTTTCGTGGGAAATTATTTAATCGGTAAACCGAGGGGGTGGGACTCGGCAGATCCAGTCACCTGAAACGAGTTTCCACGTCGAACGTATATTTTATCGTCGGTGGCGACTTTTCGCGAATTGTCGGGGTGGCGTTTGACGTGAAGTATAGAGCCCTCGTGACTTGATTTATCCTTGACATCTACGAGACATCGCCAAATACCGAAATCCCGCTCGTTCGGCTGGCGGATGGTGATGCCGCAATCTTGCGAATCGGCATTATAAAAATAACCGAAGCCGTTGCCGTAGTAGTCGTATCTGAAAGAGAAGTGCGGATAAAAAGGAATCGCATTTCCGACTGCATACGTCAACTTTTTTAATAACGACTCGGTAATCCGGCATTAGGCAACGTACGACTTCATTAAACTGTCCGGGCAAAGGCTTTCACATAAATTACCGGGTGGGTGTACGTTTCGATATAAATACAGGTGCGCGCGTTTACGTACTTGCTATCTCCAGTGCCAGGATTTACGAAGATTACGTTTTTGTTCGGGTCTTCGAAACGGCACACTCTGATTCGAACGTCCCCGTGATATCTGCAGAGAAGGTTTATGCCCCGTTCGTCGTAAGTGACCGAGGCGTTCACCCTGGAATTCTCTGCAACAGATTTGTTCGTCAAAATCGTGCCAATTGAGAGATGCAATGAGAAAAAAGTCCTACTTCAGTTTCCTACAGATATTGTAAAATTTAATATATCCTCTAGAAATAACAGCGAACAGTTTTATTGAAAAAATGTACAGCGTTGGGGTTATATTTAGGAAGACACAAATGTCATCAGCAAAAAATGGGCAGCTTTTGTTCTATCAACTATTAAGATTGAATACTTCCCAACACTGCTTTTGCGTTTGTCCAACATTTTATTAAATAGTCACTGTTACCGTAAGAAACTTTAATAGAACAATTTTCTGGGGGTGAGTTGATAGGCGCCAAGGTGATCGAGTGTTCACCATATACGTGTAGATTTATTTTCGAGTGAAGTGAGATTAATTGGCCCTTGGTGTAGTAAGTCGCGAGCCAGGTGCCGTTGTGATAAGACGTCACCACGGGTATGCTGTACATGCAGGATCCTTGTTGTTTGTGCACGACGATCCCGCGGGGGTTCTGGACCTCGCAGTAAATTACGTCTTGCGCGAAGGACAGTTGACAAAATTTCGAACGACGCTCAGCATACTGCTCTTTCTGCAAAGTGTTTCGTTAGTTAGGCAATGGTTGAAGTGAGCAACCAGTGGATTCTATTTGTGGGACATTAGAGTCTAATGTTTCACTACATTTTGCGGATTTGTTTAGCTGAATGGAAATTTTGTTTATCCAAATTTTATTTATCTAATGTTTTATTTTTTGATCAGATACTGTGACTGAAGCAAATTAATTTAGCAAGGAGAATACTTACAGTGACAACAGTTTGGTTGGGGCGATTCACTACGTTTACAAAGAAGGTACCAAATCGCACATCATTATCCCCGATATGCGCATAGATTTTCCACTCTCCGCTGTGCGAAGTGTTAGCTCTGATGCGCACACCACACTGTTTGTGTAACGATATTACCTGAGACTCGTCCCTTGTGAGGTTGTGCTCCTTGTTTTTCTAGCAACAATTCATTTACTCATTAGAATACTGTCTTCAACTTAACTTTCAAGATTTAACTTTATATATACAAAACGTTAAAGATGATCTAGTCGATTCTGTTGTCTTTCCTATCAAAGTGTTCAGAAAAGGGACATTCTGAAGCAGAAGCATGAAGCAAGAAGATCAAGAAATCTTCCTTCCCTGTTGAAAAAATCTATTAGAAACCAATAGAAATTGTCTTGAAATTGCAAATACATATTTAATTGATTGGTATTTATTTGTTCTTGCATATGGAAATAATGTGTAAGTAGATTTTGTTTATTTTCTATGCGAATTTAATGGTTTCTAATAGATTTTTTCATTAGGGTTTAACACTGACTTCTTTCCATCCAAATTCATCCACTCTTTTTACCTGATCCAGCACCGTGCATCTCTTGAGATTCTCATAGACGCCCAGGTGCACCGACACGAAATTGCCCTCGGTGACCGTGAATTCGTGCCAAGGAAACACATCGTCCCTGGTTATCGCCTGCGGGTATCAAACATCGCAATGAATTCCTCGGACCGAACGTCCAGACGCGAACTTCGTATCGCCTTTTCGTCTGGCCGCAAAGGTCAGTGCGATATCTCGCCGCCAGCGTCGCGGCCTCGCCGTGCACAACTCACTTACATTTTTTACGTACACGAGGAAGGTCTTCTGTTTCGTCTCGGTTTGGTTGTGTTCCGTTTTGTATTTGGCCTTAATCGTCCACCGGCCCTGCATGAGCTCGGACATCTTCAGCGTCACCGTGCACTCTTCCGGATTGTTCAACTTCACGCCCGGAATTTGCTCGCCGATCGCAGCGTTGTCCAAAAGCACTTGGTCGCCGTCGTTCAACACGAGGATACATTCGAACGCGTTTCTCACTCCCGGATACACGCGGAGAAGTTGGTCGACCGTCCGGTAGAACGTCTCGACTGTAAAGGGTTAGGTTGATGAGGTTGATTGATGAGGTAAAAGATTAGGTTGATCATTTACAGTATAGTAAAATATACTGTAAATCTAGCCAATTTTTATAGAGCTTTTTTGTATGTTTGTGATCCAAAAAAGGAAGGGAGTTGTTTGGAAAGACAGGAGTGACTACACTGTGAAGGTCACGATTTCAAAATAAAGAAGATAAATTTGTAGTTTGTTTTGAAAAGGACACGAGTATGTAAACACCGTACAAGAAAATTGTAGCGACCTTGTGAAGGTCACCAGGATGTCAATGCACACAACAGAAATTCGTTGAACGAAAGTCAAGGATGTCAACATTGGATACGAGAAGAGAAGTTACTAACAATTTTGAACGGTTACGAAAATATTAAAACAGTGATAAATGGTATTTAGTACCATTTATCACTGTTATCACATAACAGTGATAAATGGTACTAAATATAGTGACAACGTTGTGAAAAAAAAGTGTCTTCGTAACAAATTGGTATGTTTTGTCCAGTGTTTATGTGCAGGTGTCCTTTATGATGTTAACTTCTAATCGATGCAGTTTTTACTTCTGATCTGAACATATTGTTTTGGAAAATGACGCGGTTACCGGGTACGTCGACGGCCTGCGCCAGACCGATCCACGCCAGAAGCAGGAGCCGGATCATCCCGATCGCGCGGCGACTCATGATCGAATGACGATTTATCGATCGGCCACTGTTTTATTGCGATAAATTCCCCCCGAGGAACGTTGATTGGGCTGTTAAATCCCAAACGTGGCGACGGAGATAAGGCACTGATGGATTTTAATGGAATATATGTCAGTTGGACTTTCTTGGATGATACTCGGTTGAGTAGGTTTTTGGAATGAGCGTGAGTTTCGTTGGTGATATTGTAAATTTCAATTAATTAGTCGGAGTTGGGAAACTATTAACAATCACGGGGTAAGAGTGGTTTGTTATGGTTAGAGGAGACGCTGGATATTGCTTTTCTTTGCTTTTCGTGTTTGGTTGTGAAAATAAGTTTTAGTTGGTTTAAACGTACTATCTGAAATAATAATCTGCAACAATTATTTATGTTTAATTTTAAAATCCTATTAGTCAGCATCTGCAATCCTCCGATCCTAAATCCGGTGTCAAGATTCAATCGCATCTTTTGATGATATTCATGAAAATCCACGATTTATATTTATATCTAAAGTCTTTCAACAGTGTAACAATTGAAATGAATTACTCCATTTACTCGTTTTTCCGAGTTTTTTAAATAAATATTTCAGAAATTAGATAATTCTATTTTATAAAATAGCACTATAGTTCTGTTTTATTTTATATTTATGAAATTACTATAGCAATCAAGATTACTCTGCGACTTCACCTGAACAATATCTATCCTTGTATACCATTTTGGGAATCATATTGTTATTCAAGGTATTATCTATATTTTGTCATTTTTGTTTCAAGCTTAATTAATAATCCAGAAGGATTACAGCATTTGTGTCTTCATTATTCTTTGAAGTTCAACTATCTGATTTCCTAATCAATCCTTTACTTGAAGTCTTATTCTACGAAAATTCGTACCCTTTTCTTAAACATTCTGCAAGATAAGACAGTTTAAACAGAAGCTGTTACTAATTTTAGAAACTTTCGAAAGAGATAGTGAATGTCGAAACACTTTCAGGAAGACACTTGCATTTCCAGTGCGATTTTTAATCTCTTTTATCTTTCTTCCTCATCCCTACCCTGCTTTCACTTTCATCATAATATTCATAATTTCAGTCACCCAAACATTTCCAAATTACTGCCCTTAATATCCATGACCAATGAAAACAGTGTAATGAATTCACCATCACTTAACTTTTCATCATCAAATTTCACTCCACCGAATTTTAGTTTCAAAGCCCCTAATTTCTTTCCAAACAAACCTCAAATCATTCCTCCAAACTTTACTCCATAACTCGCGCAAAAACCATCTCCGATAACCTTTTTCGAGTACCGTTACATAAGGGGTCGTAACATCGCGACCGAGCGATTGCAGCAGAAAAACAAATCAACAAACAGTCGGAAAGCGCTCGTCGCGTCAAAAATATTGCATCACTGCCTTCGCGTTCTGACGCGCGACTTTCCGTCGCCGATTTTTCATGCAAATCCTGAAACGCCTTCGCCGCGAATTTCCATTTAATTAAACATCCCGGACATCCGTCTTTGACCGCGACACCCTTCGCATCGTAATTTCACCGTCATCGCGCGATAATGTGCGAGCGCCAGACAGCCCGTCAGTGCTGTCGCCCGTTCCGCCGTATTTTTTAAAACACTCGGCGCGCCGCGATGCGATTGGCCCGCGCGACTCTTATCGTATCATTGACACCGAAGCGCGCGCTTATCTGTACGTGCATCCCGCGATTTGTGTCGAACACACATTAATCGCCACGCAACGCACTCGAGGAGTCCCCGATTCGCGCGTTTTTTCGCCGACGGAATTTTCGATAATGGCACGTGCCTTTGACGAGAGAAAAGGGAGGTAATGGCGGGAAAAAAGGGGCACGCTTTTAGCCCGAGACAGCGGGATTATCGATCGCGGAGAGTGTTCGATAATGCAGAAGCACGCAATTTTTAATGAAGGCGCCGGGAATTTACGGCCCGATTCGCGATTGTTGCAACCGATTTCGATCGAAGGGTTTCACTTTCGGTCGTTTCATGATTTAGACGAACAAATTTTTGGTTTTTTACATTTAAAACAATGCCATTAGATTGATTCGTAATATTATTGTTTTGATACATGTCACTGGTCATATAAAGACCGGTCCATTCTCTTATAACGGATTTATATATCAAAGAATGTGATATAAGAAACTCAAAACTTTCAGTGCAACTGAAAAGTTATGTATAAGGTGAAGGATACACATAAAAGAATTAGGTACTTCTATAGTATCTTTTTAATATGTTTCGTCCTTTTTAGGTTAGGATACCCCGTTTCAAAATTAAACCAAGAATTGATAAAAAGTGTTTGACGATTTGATTATATTGAGCTAAACAAAATTAATTACGAAATTATTTAAACCTGTGTATAAAATAAATGTCTATCAAAAAATCTAGCATTTTTATCGGGGTTCGTAAAGGGAGAATTATTATCGTATTTTGAAGCGAATATCAAGTGGATCTAAGGCAGCAGATGACCCAGTTGGTTGCGTATCGGACATTTGTACACACTGTACGTGGAATTGCAGTGTTCCGCTATTTATCTCGGTGCAATGATATGATTAAACGGGATCGAATGTAAATTTCGGCAGAGCCAATCGAAAGGGGAAAGGGGTTGTTTGCATTGATATAATATTAATATTATAATACCGGGGATCAGTAATCGCGGCTGATAGTGTTAACTGCGAGCGATACGAGACGTTTATCGTGTGTTTTGTTCGGGGTCGTTGTTTTGCGCGGAATTATGAATTGAACGGTCGACGCATCCGACCGATTCGCAACGATAGCGGTTTTTGCGTTTCGCGGGCATTATCGCAGTCGCTCGATAAGTATCGGCGGCTTTTTCTTAATCCGACGACATCGATACGTCGCACAAAGAAAATATCCAGAAAATGGGTTCTTCGGAGCATTTTGGTCGAAACAATTTGCGCATTCAGTCCGTTTCCAACGACAAAAAAAAACAGAAAGGGTCGTGAAAAATGAGCAGCTTCTTTATTTGTTCTGTGCAAGAAACGACAGAACAAATAAAGAAGCTGCTCATTTTTGACATGTTAAAAATAAACTTTTTTCATGAACAATATGTAAGAAGAAAAAAATGGTGTCAACCGTTCGTGTGAAATTTGTTCATTAAGGACAAGTCTAAAAAATTCCACTTTTTATTTGATCAAAGCCATAATAAAACACCGCAGAAATAATCTGTGGTGTTTTTGTGAAACCCACGCGAGTTGCATTCAAACATTTGGATCACTGCAAAGAGCGAATTGCATTCGACAATCCGTTCGGATTTAATTAGCAACTGCGATCGAGTGGGCTTATATTCCCCGCGCAACAAAACATGAATAAAAGCCATCAGCGCGACCCCTGCGAAATCCCATCAGCGGCGCTGGATCTTGAAATTCGCACCCGGTTATTCAAAGTTACACGACACGTCTCCAAGTTACAACCTGGTTACGTTGTCCGGGGGCGCGCCGTGATTGAGCCCGGGCCGTAATTTCCGTCGCTCCGTACGATGCATAATTCGGCCGGTAATCCCGTAATGCGAGATGGCCCGGCTTTCTTTCGATGCGCGCGCGTACGTGTTGCGCGAAATCGATACCGCCGCAATAAGATTACCGTAATTGACTGACTTACGGGAGCTTGTCGGACGCATCAATTACGCACGTATGCACTTAGCAAAAGCACATTAAAATGTCTCACAATTGCAGGAAAAATTACCATACACATCTGGTAACAGTATCACTTCTTTGAGAAAATGTGCAATTTAGAAAAAATTGTGAGATTTACTTGATCTTAAAAAATTACCATCTTATAAAATGTTGAATTATTGCTGCATTTTCGATTTCAGAAATTTCGATATAGTAATAATCAATCGATAACCTAAAATAAATGATTTGCTATATTTAAAATGTAATATTATATACATTTTATAATATTAGAAAAACATAATCACTCAAATTCATTCGGTTATGTCTAACCGAGTTCAAATATTGTTTTGTACTCTACTTTTTTAATAATCTCAATGGTCCGGTATCTCGTTATGACGCTGAACAGTACAATTTTCACCACGACAAAATGTGTTTTACAACGTCTTCCAAGCCATTAACCCCGTAACATTTGGATCGCCGACAAAGGGGTATGCGGGGGTTGGCCGAGTTAACAAAAAGTGCACGTATCCAATGTACTCGGAAATAGAAATAAGAACGCGCGGATCGTCTAATATTCAACGCTCGAATCGGTGAAAAATGCAGTGCCGAAATTAACCCACTTGGGGCATAATAGGCTCGGAATTTTGCTTTCTTTTTTTCCCAGTCGATTTCGCGGCAAACGTTGACGATTTGCCAAACTAAGTCCAAAAATTGTCCAAAAAGTCACCGCAACTCGAGAACGGCGGTACGCCGGTTTTTGATGCGACGTCGGCACACGTAGAAGGTAAGGCAGGATATAAAAAATATAAGGCACAGCCCCAATGATCCGGCGATCGTTAAAACGTTGCTCGGACTCTCGCCGTAAACCCGTATGTCAGCGCTGTAAACTTCTTGAGCGCCGATGCTGGTTTTTAGGACGCAGGTCCATTGTCCCACGACGCTATCGTCTGAAAGTTGAGGCTAATTCAGTCACTGGCCGTTTCCAGGGAGTTTATGTTGGGAGTAAAGGTTAGAGGTTGCGGCAGTTGCAAGTGCTCGTTTTGGAGAATTGAGGGAAATAGCGAAAAAGGACGTTTCGGTCAATTGTTTGGGACATGAAAGTTACAGGTTTGATTGATTAGAAGTGGGTTTGGTGGATCCATTGAAATGTTATTGATGGTCGAGTTATGGGAAGTGGCTTCACTATTAAGAGGGTTTGAGTGGTTTAAAATAAACCGTTTCCTTCAGCAGTTTAGGTCAAACAGCTAAAGGGTAATTTTAGCCCGAATGGTTTTAACTGTAGTAAAAATCTTTACATTGGAAACCAAGAGGAATAATTTATAAGTCAATCTCGATTTTCGATCGATTACTGATTAATCTTCCAATCACTCTTCCCTCGGAATAGTTTAAACATACAATTTTCCTACCCTCCTCGAAAAGAAATGTATTCAATTACAGGCCGATCAGGCAAATGAAGTACCTGAGACAAGTAGGTTGCACTCGCGATGGTTGCTTTCGAGTTGATAGCGCTGATCCGATTCATAGTGAATTCCATTTCCATCCGGCTTGATCCATCGACAGACGTCGAAGTCGAATGTTTCACTAGGAATTACGGCGCAAGACATTGTAATTGGCGCGCCTGTATAAATTATGTTATCCTGTTTCGCTATTATGGCGGACTCTGAAATATATTTAACGAGAACGTCAGCTTGAAGAGTTAATCCTGATTGGTGGCCACGATCAATCGAAAGGAATTGTTTTATGAAAAGCAATTGATTTGATTAAGGCGCGCGAGCGCAGATGTTTTCATTTTAATTTCGCGCCGATTAATCAAGCGTCGTTCATTAACTCGCGCTGATTGCCGCCATTGTAATGCGTAACTCTAAAAGCCCAATGGCGCTTACAAAATTGAACGGAGAAATCGAATCAGCGGGTTTCGCCTGTTAATCGAAGTTGCGCGAAATTAAAGAAACAATCCGCGACCAATCGCGTCACCCGAAGCGTACACGCACTTGCCACTGTGACGCTAATTCGCGATTCCACGCGTTTGTTGTTTTGCAGCTTTATTTGGCATTTCCAATAACCGTGGTGGTCGGACGAGGCATTGGCGACGATGGCGCCACAATCGCCCATCGAAAAACCCCGACCCAGGTATTCCAAATCCGAAGCTGCGCGCTTTTCGTTGACCACGAACAGCGCTCCGGTGGGACTCATCAGCCAGCAGTTTTTGATTTTTTCGTTTGTCGTACAGGAGATCTGGAAAAAGAGATCTGATGGGGAATTGTTGTTGAACGCGCGATTGTTCATTGCTGTAATTTCGAGAAATTTGCTGTACATTGGTAGACAGAAGCTGCATGAATAAAAAATTGCGTGAAAAAACACAAATGTAAACATTCGGACAAAAAAACGTGGATTGTTTATATTATTCTGTAGCAATAATAATTGCCAGAAATTGGTAAAACGGATGTCATTAGTTTTCGTGTAAACAAAGTAAAAATAGATACTTGTAAAAGTTGTAAACATCGGAGCAAAACAAAAACATGATTTGTTTTGATTATGCTTGAAAAGATGTAAACATCGGAGCAAAACAAAAACATCCTTTGTTTTGATTATTCTCGAGGTTTGATGTTTACATTCATTTGACCTTCATTGTGTGGATTTAATGTCTTTGCTTTTGGTTCAGCATATATTTTTTTTACAGCCACTGAAATTTATGTATCTGCATACCTTGAACGCATTGTTTTCTTTCACATAAATATTTGAAGTTTGGTCAGTCACTTGATCACTTTTTTCTTTTTGTGAGCCGACGTGAAGAATTGAACCGACGGTTATGGCAGGTGGTGTGACTTTCATTTGACACTTCCAGACACCGTAATCAGATTCGTCCGGTGATCTAATTGTAAGTCCACAGTATTTCGATATCGAATCGGTGTCAGAAGCGTTCGTGTAGTATTCGTACCTTAAATGAAAAGTTTCTTGGTAAATCACATGCTACATCGCGAATAAACATTGAAAATGAAATAAACGGAATACTCCGTCAACCACTGTTTTCAAATTGATTAATTCAATCTGCTGATTGCAGCAGTGTTTCGAATTGTTCAGTTTTAAATAATGATTGGACACATACTTATCGTGACCAATCGAATTGTACATGGTGTAAATTGTTCCGTTCGGATGCTCGAAATTGCAAAACTGCGTTTCAGTGTCGTACTTCATGTAGCAAAGAAGATGGATTGTGGAACTACCGTCCTCCACCGATGTCTGTACTTCGTGGTCTGAAACAGAGTTTGCATTCCGTATAATTCGATATTTAACGGTCTCGCTGGCCAGGTTACGATATTTCCGACATTTGCACTTACCGTGAACCTCGATAATGATTTCTTGTTTATACGTTTTGTATGTATTCGTTGAGGTAAAATAGAAGGTCCAAACCCCGGAGTCCTCTAAACTGACCCTTGGAATTTTGTACTGACAGCGATCCTGAAATGTGAATTCTTCCTTGCCCCGGGGATTGACGAGGTCGCATCGCAGAATGTTCGGGTAACCGATTTCCAACACAAATTCCGTGTCGAGGATCGCGAATTTTTGAATTTCCTGCAGAAATGACAACAATAAATTTGAATTTCACAATTAAACATGCAAGAAATAAAGTTTATGTAAGAATACTTTCTTCCAGTATTAACGGTTCCCCAATGCCAACTTCAAAACTGCCGAAATAAATTTTGTCCCCTTCAACGAAGTGCAGGAGCATCCACTTGCCAGCAATGGATTCTGACTTAAACTTTATTTTAACCCCACACTCATATTGAGGTTGTAGAAAGTCCACTTTATTTCCGCTTTTCATTTCAGTAATGTTGTACACTTCGTGGGTAGCATTGTTTACAGGGTTCTACAAGTAACATTAAAAGAAATGTTAGGTTAGGTGTTTACAACTAGGAAAAGAAAACTAGTTAGGGTTATATTAAGTACAGTGTTAACCTCAGAATGTTGGGTCAACATACAATCAATATAAAGAGTACATTGACTACCTATTGATCCAGTATTTTGAGGTTAATATTAAGGTTCACATCGATGGAATCATGTTGAAAAACTATAAAACGTGAAACTAATATTGCGAGGTTAACATTAGATTAGATTAATTATTTTATATGGGCTAGAATTACATTACGTTTGGTACCTACTTCATGAACCAATAAGCAACCAGTGGTTTTCTCCGGCGTCTTTGGCATGAAAAAAATTAGCGTCTCATTTACGTCCGCTGTTGAGAAACGGCGTGGTTGGACGTCCATTTCTTGTTTTTCCTACAAAGTAACATTATAATCAGTTGTATAAAGAAATAGAAATAATATTGTTGTGTTTAAATTCCAACTCACTTTCCCCACAAATATCATATAATCCATGACCCAGTCTAGTCCTCGAACTTGCCACGTTCCAGCCTGATCCATCCTTATTTCCTCAAAACGCAGCATGCAGTTCCTCGCAGTCGTATTAGCCGGGAGATTCTCGGGTTCTTTTTCTCCATTGTATACGTACTTTACTTTATTATTATGAACAAACTCGCACGGTCCCGAATTCATAACCTTTCCAATCGTGTACTGATTTTTCACAGTAACAATGCTATACTTGTCTGAAAAAAAGTCCGTTAATAACGGTTTTACAATATCTAGACCCATTTAAATCAAAGTAAAAGTTTTGTGATATTTGAAGCTTGTAATGAACTCCGTAAGGATGAAAAACGAAATATTATATAAGCATAAATATACGATCCCTATATATGACCCATATATGATCACATATGACCCATATATGAACATACATGAACATCTACGATTATATGTGGTTATATATCTAAAGATCATAAAAGGACACATGTATGGTACATAAATATTCTACCTCCAAGATACCACATTTGTATCATTGGAACATCTTTAAGAGATAAATAGCATACACTTTTGATTCGGAAACTCATCCTCACCTTTATTCTCGGATGCGTGTGTGAGCACGAGAATCACGCACACCAAAACACCCACGTACTGCAACATTTTTGCTTAGCTAACAAGCGGGTCGGAGGTCACCCGTAAAAGGCGTCGCTTTGTCGAGGCAGGGCTTTTTCGTGACTTTTATCACCGCTGAGCCGACATGTCTCTTTGACCCCGTCTAATAAACTTCACTCGCACGGCCGACCGTTTTTCACACAATCATCGAAAACTTACGACGCTAATAGATGAGTGACACAACCGTTATCAGGATATTCGATACGAGATAAGGTTAGATAATGAGCATGCATCGAATTCGGCGTCGAAAAGTTGACGACGTTTTGTGGCGGACGATCGCCAAGACTGTTAAGTCCCAGAATCGCGCCGAAATATTTATCGACATTATCGTGCTCGATTGTGCGGAACGCTTATCAGCGTGGCATCTCGATCAACAATTTGTCGGACAGGAATAGATTTTCGGTGCGATGATTCGGGCGTTTCAAAGATTTGGACGAAATGTAAATTAAATTGGTCTAGCGAGCTTTCTTCTGAGGAATTCGCTCATTAGGCGGGGATTTATCCAAAATCGCGGACTTATCTGCTAGGAAATTTTATCTAATGGTTTTTGTCGGGAAAATTGAATTATTGAGATACTAAAATATCGGAGAAAACTGAGGATAATAAACAAAATTGTATTAAATGATTTTGTAATGAGGATAGTAATAAACGATTCGAAAAAGTACGGGCCTTATCAGCGATTGTCAGGTGACAGTTTTTACTGATCAATTAAGTGTAGTTTCAAATCGGTGATTGAAGAGCTCAACTTAATTGTGGAGATTAGTTGGAAATGAATCAAATGTATAATTAGAGAATTCCTAATTTTTGATCCTATGTCTCATATTTTACTTTAGATTAATTATGTTACATTAAACAATTTTACTCTGCTGGAATTGTATTTCTTATTACGTAATCACATAAATAGCATAACCTCTAAATTCTTCATACTCAACACCTTTGGCGACCTGATAGTAAAATCCTTTATCAAATCAGAGTCTGATTTGTTCAGAATTTTGTTTAATGTTTCCTAGTCTGAATATCGAAGATGAAGAATTTGAAATATTTAAGGATGAAAATGACTTCCGGGAAGCAAAATTTCATACCCCGCGGGTGAACTGTTTTTCGGTTTTCAGATATCAAATCGATTTTTACTCGTAATTATTGTTTCGTTATATTAAGGGGTTTAAGGGGGAGCGCATAATTTATTCATATCGCGGTGTAAATTACATTGTAGTCACGCTAATCGCCGATTGTGCACGCTTTTCATTACGTAGTTTCGTTTGACATTTGCAGTCACCTTTGTCTCGACGTTCGGTGCCGCAGTCCGCATTCGTCCGATGAGAAATCACTTTCTACATATTGCAATCCCCGTCATGCATGCCATGAAATTATTTCATCGGGGCTCTTCATTATACATATTTTGATTATTTCATTACCTCCGTTAGACACGGCGTGCGTTTTTGAAAACGCTCGATTAAATAATCGAGCACGCTATTCTTTCGTAATTTATTTCCAAATTATAAATCGAAAACCTGCAAATTACTTCATACAGTTGAGCACATGGAACGTCAGGAAAGTAACGTCCAATTTTTCACTGGGAAGGGAGAAATAAAACTGAAAGTAACCTCGTCATATTGGCTCTGTATTTACAACCGTAAGTATCACAGTTCGGACAGATCAGTTCGAAAAAACGTTGATACAGTACAAATAAATAGATTATCCTAAGTCAGTTGGAATTCTAAGTCCTTTATTTCTCAAACCCGGGTCTTAACTACATTTATAGTCCGTACATCTATCGGCTCGATTCCCGCGACAAGCAGTTGCCTGTCGTCGGCGAGTCTGTTCATCACGAATCTGTACACAAAGTAGCTAGCAAAACCCGTGACAATGACCGCGAAAATCAGACTGATCACGAGAATCCAGACAGTTCCTTTAGGTTCCAAGTACAGTTCGACTGTCGCTCTGGATTGTTCTCCTTGTTTGTTCATGATACAAGTCCATAATCCCGCAGTTTCGTAAACGTTGACATCTGAAACGACAATGACAATATCAATAATCGCCAGGAATACAGCTTTGGTGATATAATTT
>JABFPB010000676.1:0-33568 GCA_022817645.1 Ceratoteleas bidentatus
GACCTCTCTTTTTATCACATTAACTTACCATTATCTCGGTCTTTGTTTGGAAACCGTCCGGCCGTTCTAGTGTTAATCGTCCTAGTGTTATTGAACAATTTTCAGAGAATTCTCAAACATTAAAAAAAATTATTAAAAAAATTTGCGATGATTTTCAAATAATGTTTGCAACTCGTTCCGAAATTTGATTTATATTAGGTTGAGACTAACAGATCTCAATGAAAAAGAATCCTAACCCCACTTTCCGAACCCTAAATATCCAACAAAGCCCCCGCCCCCATATCCACCGCAAAAACGTTCACCCAACCGCAATCCCCCTTCCCCCGCTCCCTCGCGACATATGTCGAACACCCGTCATGATCGAAATTAGCGCGACAGTATACTTCCACCTTGCGTACCTGAAAATAAAGGAGAGTCGTAATCGTCGCTCCGACGGACGTCACGTGCGATCGCCGCTTCACCTATATTGCGGAAAACGGCGGTGTGGGGCGTCGACGGCGAAAGTCGTGCGGCGCCGGGGGAGCGGAGGGAGGGGTGGCCGACGCGGGGGAGGCACACGCTCAATAACCCCTGTTGCCAAGGTCACGGTCACGGCCACCATAAACGAGCCCCATTTCGCGCCAGACCGAGAGACACCCCTCCCCCTCCCGCCCTCTTCGTTCGCCCAAGATTTTCGATCGTCCGGACGACACGAAAATCCGCCCACTAAAAGACGCTTGTTCCTTTTCCTGGCAATCGTTAGACTCGATTCGGGTTTAATGACCATGAACAGCTTTTTTGTCGAAAGTTGTTTGCGGGAGAATGGCGGATAGTGCTAATTTCGGCTCGGACTGATACGAAGGAACGCGAGGAAAGTGGAATTGAAATTCGGCATGGCTTTGTTTGGGGTTTCGCAAGTGTCCGGTGAAGTATTTTGGGATTTCGGCTCATTGGAACAGAATTCTGGTCACGGTTAAAGAAGAAATACGTTCTCTGTTAAACAATACGAGTTCACGAGGTGTCCACTTACGATTATATTTATATTTGTCGGAATACTTTGTTCTATATATGTAAATAATAGCTTGCAGATAAATAGCTTGTAAACTTTAACAGTATACGAAGAGCCAGTTGTGAGAAAAAAAATTTTTTTGGCAAGGGATCCCCTTTTTAAAATTTCGTCATAAACGGAAACCAAATTTGTCGCCGATCGGGCTCAGAACAGGTGGGCTTCAAAGTGGGCTTCAGATGTATCTCAAAAATCTAGTCAGATTTAGCTTAAAGTACATTTTTTGGAAAGGGGTCCCTTTTTACATTTTCGTCAAAAACCAGAAAAATTTGTGTAGTCGAATGGGCTCAGAATTGTTTCAAAATGAGCATCAGATGTTATTTATAGTTCAAAACTTAGTCAGCATAAGCTTTAAGTAGAATTTTTTAGCAGGGATCCCTTTTTTAAATTTCGTAAAAAATCAAAAAACATTTTTCGTCGCTCTTTCAAAAATCTAGTCGAAAACCGAAAAAAATTGTGTCGCTGACTGGGCTCAGAATGAGATCAAAATTTTGTCGCCAACAATGTATTGTATTGCACGACAATGCGAAACTCTTCCATTTGCGAAAAATCTGTATGGTTGACACTGGTATATAAATATTTGCTTCAAATATACAGCACACGGGTCTTCAAACAAGTATATTCGTCTACTAAACTCCAACATGTAACAAGATTAAAACAACCACATGCCATCACACAAACTGGTTTGGTTGATCCAAGAAATGTATTTTTTTGACACTGAAAATTGCTCTAAATTATTCCATAAGATTCCCATAATATCATATTTTTCACAAATTCTATTTTTCCAACATCCAGCACTATTCTATACTATTCCATAATATTCCCAGAATATTCTATTTTGCTCAATTCTATTTTATAAAAATTGAGAGTTATTCTAAACTATTCCGCAGATTACCCTAATCTTTCCAACTTTTATTTGTTGATACTGAGTTAACTATTCCCCACTATTCCTAGAATATTTCGTTACTTCCAATTCACCTTTTTCACCATTCCCAATTATTTGAAACAATTTCACAATATCCCTCAGAACCAACTACCCTTCAGTTCCTTCCAAAACTCCAAACGCTAACCCAACCACTACTGCCGCTCGTCGTCGAGTTCGTCGAAAATCCCGTTCGACGGAAAATTCTTAATCGCCGTCTCATGTTCGCAGAACCTCGTCGTTCGCGAGCATCCTTGAACGTCGACGCGCGTATTCATTGAACGGCGCTCGCGTGTTCCCCTCGGCGGAAAAATCCGCGGCGAATCTCGTGCCCCGTGTCGCGACCGGCGATAATTCGCATTGCAAAGCGATCGCTATCGATTCATCGAAATTAGAATATGAAAAATAACGCATTCCTCTCGGCGATAATGCCGCGCGAATGACGTCTGGAAAAACATCACGCACGTGCAAGCGGGGCGGACAAAATACCGAGACAAAGAGGGAAGGAAAGGGAAAGGGAAGTGGACAAAGACGGCGCGAAGAAAACGGAGACGCCGACAGATTCCCGGGCGCGCAGGAATATCGCGATCCTTATGCCAAGGTGATGGCGCGGCATACATATGTATTCGCGAGCGCACGCACACGCGTCGCACACGCACACCGAGCGGCCGCGCTGACGTCACCGTCTTTATTGATTTCTTTCGCTATACCGGTCAATAATCCCGATAATCGAGGCCGTCAACGAGCATTCGAGATAATGACCGGTGATAATTACGGAACGCATATGAATAGGCGGACTGCTCGCGCGGTGCCGAACGGGCATTGTGCCGGCGAGGCGGGTTTTCGCGACGCTTGTCGGATTTTCGAGGAGACGCAGGATAGGAGTCGATTGGGAGGCGATTTTTCTGACGGGGTGTAATCGAAAACGTACACTGAGAAAGGGAAATAGTAGACTCAGTCATTAAAAGGGTGTGTGAGGTTAGGTTTCAGATACAGGACCAAGTAGTCAGACAAATCTGAAAGAACGCAGGAATTCAGGGAAAGGAATTTAATTACTTAAAATTATTTACTCTCAACCCTTTGATAGGATGAAGGAATGAGGATAAGTTGAATTTAGATTTGGGATTTGTGTTTTAGAATTCGTGGGATTATGATAGCTCTATTGAGATATGGGAGAAATTGTCTGGAGTTAAAGACAATTTAACGAATTTAAAGATGGCACTTTACATTCTTGTGAAATAACTTAGATTTGGATGTGATTATTTGAGGTTCGGCAGAATCCTGCAGAATAACTTGGATTTAGATTTCGTGACTTGCCCAAGTAAAAATTGTGTCCGGTTACTAGCGACGCAGAAGCAAGTTTAGTTACTCACTGTCTACACTGAGAAAAAAGTGGAGTTGGGCCAACTCCGAGTAGTAGTGGAAAAATAATCACTACCGTCGGAGTTGGGGTAAACTCCGAATTGTAGTTTGTACCCTATCAGCAAAGAATATCATTCAATATTTCTATACTGTTATTGTAATATTATGCGGACATTCAATATTACAGTAACACTATAGAAATATTTAATAATATTCTTTGCTGATAGGGTAAACCTCCAATTCGGAGTTGCCCCTATTCCACTGAGAAAAGTTTTGTGGGATCGACCAGACTTTCGGTCAAATTTGCAGGTTAAGACTAGTTAAAATTACATGTCAGAAACATTGTGGTATCAACAAATCTAGTCCTGGGAAAATCAAAGGACTGGTCTGTAACCATCACAAGACTGCAAATTTGTTGATGCTACAGTCTTAACAAGCATAGGACATTCTTAGAAAGTCCTGCATTGTTGTAAGGTTAAGCTAATAAAAACTACAAAACCAAGTCATGTGACGGCACTCAATAGAAGGACTGTGAATTGGACAAAGTTATTTTCCGTGTCCACGTAACGGCGCTTGGCAAACTCCGACAAGTGGAGTAAGGGTAACTCCGAATTGGAGCTTCACAAACTCCGATTCGGAGTTACCCCAACTCCGACGGTAATGATTTTCCACTACTGTCGGAGTTGGACCAACACCATTTTTTTCTCAGTGTAGTATCTGGGTAGCCAGTAACTAACTAAATGTGCAACGCAGTAACTTCCAAGGCATTGGCTAGTTCAATTAGATTGCCATTATTTATATAAAATTTAATTAATGTTGTTAAGTATGATTTTATCACGTCTGGATTAATTTGTTTAATGAATTTTAGTTACTTTATTACTAGAAAGCATTTTTGTTGATGATAAATTGTTTTTGCCAATACCGAGAATTGAACCCGCAATGTTCCGTCAGTAGTGTGGCATTAATCATAGGAAATTTTTATATAATTCTTGAGTTTTGGAGGAATGATTTGGATTTTAACCATATCATTCATCCATGATTCTATGATGATTTTGATTTCAATCAAAGCCTGCGAAAAATTGTCCCATTTAGCAACGTCTTCATGAAGATCGTATTTCAGATTGAAAAATTATAATTTATATTGAAAAGCATGTATTTAGATTTCTGTGAAATTCGAATTTCTTTTTTTACCACTTGATTTTACCACTTTTTAAATAAATCTCAATGAATGCATAACGGTTTTTGAGTAAAACTGTAAAATTTAAAAACATTTAGAAAATTATGAGGCATTCGTTTGATCATTTAATTGAGTAAAATAGCCATCATTTTAAGAATAGCAACGAATGTCTCTGAAAATGATCACATATAATTCTATGAAATTAAATTTTACACGAACTATTCGTTAACGAATGGTTTTCAAGCTGAATACAGTCTGGCAATAGCCTGGGAAACGATCCTGAGCCATCCAGAATATTACCAGACTAAAATGAGTTTGGCTGCAGTCTGGCAATAGTCCGGTGGCCAAACTGAATCCAGATTTGTTTTTTCCACGCGGGGTTCCAACCACCATCAGTTTATTACCGAAAATATTTTTCGATGGTTCGAACGAGGATTTAAGATGGTTCTAGCAACACATTTTTTTGAATTCTGAAACGAAATGAAAATGAATCTTTTTCGCAAATTTAAATCATATTAATTGGTTAAAATAAGAAGGATAACGAGTTGGGTGGATGAACTTTTTATAAGTTCACAGTGGATGATGTCATTGTTTGTTTTAATTAAAGAAAACTGAAATTCAACAGTATTGGTAATATGTATTCAAATTACGAATAAATGTCTTGTCCCAATGTATATTTCAAGAGGAAGAATTTTTTAGAGGGGAACTTTCATTAACATTTGCTAATTTTAACATTGCATACGCGGGAGCGAATTTGCATGGCTGGTCTATAACTATATTTGTTATACCTCCGAGTGTAATTATGTAAAATTTTTTGTTTTAAATTTCCATTGATATTACTTTTAGATTACATTTTTCCACTTTCATAATAACTTTCGAAAAAGAAGAGTTCGACTTAGGTTTTCTAAGTACGCATTATCTGACTATTCTTCTAAAGTAATCCTAAACCTTTTCTGACCAAACTTATCCTCATCTTCAACTCAAACCATTCATTTCTGCAATGTGCCTTCTTTTTTTCTCTCTTTAAAATTTGTCGACAGTTGGTGAAGTTGCTGCAAATTTTTCGATTCATTTTCGTCCGAAGTCGTCCGCGAAACCACGCCTCGGTTCATGCTCGTAATTGCACGATAGACCGAGCTATTTCGGGCGGGAAGCGCGGAATCAGGAAGAGGCTCAATTACCAGCACAGCCGATAACGATAATTGCGCTATCTGGCGAGCTGCGCGCGTTAGTCAGGCCACTTCCTGGGACGGCCCGGCGATTCATCGTTCGGGAAGTTTCGCGCGCGGCTGTCGGAAAGTGGGACGCGCGATGAGTCAATGAATTATTGAATTCGCTCGGCTGTCGTCTGCAACGCGACGACGGTCGAATGCGGGGCATCGGTTTTCGATGACGCGAGCCGCAGGAATTTCGGCGTTCCTTCCTCCGATCGCTTGCGTAACACGGAATTACGAAACCGGGATTTTATATTCGGCGAGAAGGGCCGTCAAATTCGACGTTTTTTCGTTTCATTTCAAGCGAAAACGTCGAATTATGGTTTCGATTGGGCAATTCGAGGTGGAGCTGGAAAGAGTATCTATTTAAACCAACTTTTTCCTCGACTTTTTTCTTCTTCTTTCCTTTTTCATCCCCATTTGTATTTTTTTTTATTTTCGCACTTCCAAAGTTACGAATTATTGTTCCTCAAAAAGTGTTTAGCATGAAATTCAAGTTGACCTAATCGCAACGACTGAATCTGTTTTCGTCCGATGGCGAAAGACGGAATCGCGTAATTGCGTAACTGGAGACTGACGACGGTCAGCCGTCGGCGGCGAGGGTGTCTCCAGACAAGACGTGAGGGTCTCGCCGACATCCGAACCCCCCTGGGTTCAACGCTAACCTTGACCGTGGTCGATCGATCAGCCCGCCGGAACCCGGCAGTCGCCATGACTACCAGCCTTTCCGTCTCCTCATCCTCCACGTAAACTTGCGACGTGTCAATTCAAATTCGGCCACTTTCTTTCGCAAACTTCGACATGGTCTTCAACACGGAAAATCCGCAGGACCGTTTTAAAGTTATCTGCTGGTGTTTTTCGAAACAATGCAATTCAATTTTCCTTTGATTTCAAGTTCAATATACAGGGTAACAATGGCAAGCTTTACTTCTAAGAAATTAAGAAAAATGATAAAACTAACGAAATCAAGGAACTGAACGAAAAGAAGGAAGCTCATGACACTAGCAAAACCTAAAAAAACTATTCTAACAAAACTAATAAAACTAAAGTAACTAACGAAAGTAACGAAACTAACAAAATTAATAAAATCAACTACATAAGAATTTTTTTATATTTCCTCATCATAAGGTAAAATCGTTTTTCATCTCAAGCAGGATTTCTGTTTATCTACAATTTCTGTAATTTAATTATTAATTTAACACTATTAATTATGAATTTGACAACTAAAGTTGGCAAAATACGTTCGATTTCTTAGTATTCCTTTGTATTCATAGTTCATTTGAACACTGAGATTTTTTGGAAGTTAAAGCGGAAATGTATTAAAAATAATAAAAGGGGTTAAAAGAGGAAGACGTTCTTGGCTGAACGAGAAATACCTACATTTAGATATTTACAATTGATATAAACAAAGTGTGCTAACAAAATTACACTGAAGCGACATTTTATTATTTCCAGCTTGCATTTATCGGTCCCAAACTTTCTATCTTATCAGGCCCGATGATAACCAAAAAGGCGTTAATTTGTTTGCTGATCGGCTGTGCCGATTGGTGGCGCTACGTTAAATCCGACCGATCGATGCACAGCGATAACGCCGCGGCGCGCGAATTTCTGATTTATTCCGTCTCGATTGCGTTGCCAATCAATTACTGTATTATGGTACAATTTATCAGTCGACCTTAGCCACTTATTAAATCAGTTCCAATTCAGAGGAAATGGATGTCGAGATACACGCTCCGCGATGCGGAATTAATTGAGCGTAACTTGGCCGCACCGAGAAACATGCTTTGCGATACGCGCGTCACAAGATAGAAGCGTTTCAACCTGATGCCCCGAGCCGATTTCTGATTTCTGATTGTCATTCGCGTTTCACGAAAGTCCAAGAAAGTCACTTTGAAATATGCGAAAAGCTATGTAGAAACCGAAAAGACGTCAGTTCAATATCACGAATTTGTGAAATTGACGGGTTTGATACAATTTCAGCAATTTTTTAATAGAAACTTACTCAAAATCTGTTCTTAAGAGTTTAAAATTGTTTATCTCTACACTCAATTCTCTAAATACTTTTGACAAAATAAATTTGATGGACCTTAGAGATAAAATAATAGAAATTCAAATGTCATTTCATCCATTTCAATTTTTTTTAATATTCAGAATATTTCAAAATATGCCTATACAGAAAACTGGTTTCGAAATACCATTTTAAATGAATCGGAGATTCCAAAAAATTTTTTTTGGAATCTTTGCGAAACGAATAAACGCGCCTCGAATTCCGTAACGCAAACATCGTATCTCATTTCAGCATCGAATTGTTTTCTCCACCGAAATAATTTCATCTGCAATATCAGCCGCACAACATCGATCGGCCGATTGCCGCGTCTCGGCTCCGGTTTCGCGTCTCGAATTACTCTCGGCGCGGTGCATAATTAACGGTGGAAATGACTCCGGCGCGACGATTTGTTACATTAGATGGCAATCGATCTGAAGCGCGCGATCGGGTAATTGTGCGACGAGTCGATAAAATAACTTCGTCATCGGGAAGCCGGGCGAGTTTTGCCGGATTCCTTCATTTGCAAGGTTAGTTTCAACTTCCGCGCACGGCACCGCAGCCAATTGTGCTCCACATCCGGAACCCAGCGCTGCGTATTTTTAAACACCGCCGAAAGGTTGCTGGACTTCTAAAGGGAAACGACTTCGAAGTTAATCCGCTCTGCAAAACACATTTCTGCCTCGCAACACCTTTGTCGGTGTTTTAAAACATTCAAGTGATTTACATTTTTGTCCTTGAATAATAAAAGAGAGTTTGAAATCAAGATAACCGTTTCTTCATTTTGCAAATAAATAACCACTGATCGATCTAAGTATAGAGCAGTAAAGTAGCACATTTTTTCTGAAAAAAGGTTTTTGTTCATGTTTGAATGAATAAAACAGTATTTTAAAAAGTGTTTAACAACGAAAAATTGGTTTTATCAGAAACTAAGGAAATTAAGAGAGCTACCAAAGTCGAAAAAGTAACGAAAGTGCCAAAATAAAAAGAACTAGTAACAGGAAGAATACTTATTACTTTAGCAATACTAAAGAACGTAATAAAAAAATTTTTGAATTAAAAATGTTCTAAACAATAAAATTTGAAATAAATTTCAAACATTTCGATACACCTTACAAAATCTAAATAAATGTAGTGGCAAAAGAATAAACAAATATTTAAAAAGTGTTAAAATATTTGAAAAGTGTACAAATGTTAATTTTTCATAAATTTTCAGTAAGATAATACTTTTTCCCAAACGACCTTCCGAAACGTCCCCTTTTTCCCGTTGAAATGTTGTTTTTGAGGTCGGGCGATCGACTCGTCCAATCTAACTTATTAAGACTGCAAATATGAATACGGGTGAAGCGCTGGTGGGAAAACAAAAAGCAATCCCCTTGAATAACAAGAAACGACTGGAAGGGCGAGAGAGCAAAAGATAGCGTGGCGCGCGCGAATTGCGCAGCATTTTTTTGGCAGACCGGGAGGGTGGCGGCAGACAGGGTGTGGTCGCCCTTGAACCTGCTGCGAACGAAAGTAAACTCTTATCTAGCGGCTCCATCCCCCGGCGGCGTCGTTTTTCAGCCGCGCGACTTTTACTTTTATCGCGCTCGGTCGTCCGCTCGATCGCGATCGGCTCGTTTAGGTGTTAAGGTAGGTTCGGTTGAATGCACGCCATTATGAATAAGATCCTTATTCAATGAATGCCGAGCGTTCGAAAAGAATTACCGCTTCGCTGTATTCCCGTCACGTTTCATTACGTTCGTTACGCCGTCTCGAAAGTATTTAAATCTGCGCGAGGCATGAGTATTGTTTCGGTGGGAATTAAAGGCATCGAGGTAGAGAAAATTCGGGAAAAAAATTCGAATTCGGGAATCCGAAAAAACTGATATTTTGGGCTTGATTAAAAGTAGTCGATGTAATTCAGATTATTATTTTCCCGTATAGAGTTAAAAAAGAAGACTATATGAACGTCATAAGTAAATGTCAAATACGGTATATGAAAAATTTGGATAAAAATATGAACAACTGTAACAGTTTATATTTTTTTCGCCGACGAGGATCGGGAAAAAGGGACAGGGCACAATCTTCCGTACACGCTATATCCACGCTCCCGACACACCAACGCGTCGGGTCACATGTGTTTACACATACTAGGAACACGTGTGACTTCGCGTGTGGCACGAGAGCGTTCGCGCACACATAACCCTTTGACTCGAGCGTGTTGCTACGTGTTTACTGTGCGCCATCAATTCGAATTTATCGACGCGCGAACGCGAGACACTTATTTACGATTAATCCGCCGCGTCCGATCTCGTCGACGAAATTAGTCGAAGTGGAGTCGACGCGCTCACTTGGCGGCTGCTTGTTTTTTTATTACGGTTTAATTGGACGGACATTATTTAAATCGTCGATCTGTGTACTCGTGCATTTTTAATAGAGCAGACTGTGAAAATTGAGGCCGCGTAGTTCACTGAGAGGATCAGTGGAAAATCGGCGGAGTCAAATGGAAGAATAGAATTCAGTTCAATTAAGTTGGGAAATGAAAAAAATCGCAAATGAAACGTCGAGGTGAAATGATTTTGCAAATGTAGGTTAGGATTGATAAAAATTTTCAGTTATGATTAGGAGGTGAATTTTTCACATTTGTATCGGTAATGATCTGTGTAAGTGATGACCTTTGTTTAAACAACAGAAAAGTTCTGTTTTTAAAGTAACTGACTGGCTTTGATGCAAGTAGACGTTTGTTTAAATAATTAATTTGAATTACGACTCGTTGCTAACTGAAGAAGAAATCAATTTACGACCTTAAAGCACTACAGTTCTCATTAAGTCGAACGATAATTTTAATCGAGAACAATGACGTTGCTTTGAGTCGTCCGTTTTCCGACTGCTGCAATCGCGTTTAGCGTTATGAATGTCGGAGAACGTGCTTTTGAACTTTACAGTGTTTCGACTACAGTAATCCAAACAGGCGCTGGCCAGTTTCAACTACTTATTGGGAAGTGAAGTTTGCAAATCTGATCAGTTATTCGCATTGATAACGAATCGGGTACTTAGATTCAAAGTAAATCACCGATTAAGATAAATAGAAACCTACATTGTATTATTCCCGTCAATGCATTAAATTCAAGCTCTTCCTAATTCGTTATTCTTTTAAGAAAAGAAATATATAAATTTTTTTTTAATTTCTTTTACAATTTTCATATAATATTTTCAAAATCGAATTCATTAGAAAATAGTTTACTTTACCTTCAATAAACAGTTTTGAAATATAAATTTCATCCCTCGAGAGTAATCAAATTTCCTTCACTTCGTTTATTCGAGTAATTAAATTTGAGTTATTCGAATAACTAGATTCGATGTAAAATATGCTTTGATCGAAAAAAATAAATTTCGCATATATTTGTGAGCATTCCGAGGATTCGAATGTTAATATTCGAATAGAGAATTATTCGAATCATTAATTATACGAATAAAAACATATACCAATTATTCTAATCTTTAATTATTCGAATAAAGAAACATTCTAAACTGAAAGCATTCAACAACACAAACAACACAATTCTTCTTTCGCACCAATCTTGAGCCAGTTCTTAAGCCAATCTTGACTCTCGACAACAATGTTGAGCGCTCCGAATGACGATAATCTCGCGAATCAGCCGGGGCGAAAATAACGTAATTTTGTTTATGTTGCAGGTGGGTATCGCAAGACACAATAAAGTTCTCATTATCCATCGATATTGGTAAGTCAATCAGAATCGCACGGCGCCCAATCAAGCGCGGCGATCGTCGCCAAATCGCCGATAGCGCGGCGGTAATCAGGAAACCGTCGATCGGCCGCGCTAGATCGCCGCCGGATAATCGGCTAATTGTGCCGCAGAATTATTCAAATGACATCGATCTGCGCCGATTGCAGACGGCGTCGGCCTTATCGCTACCTTGATACGTCATTTCGGCAAACATTGACGTCACCGTTTTGTCGCGCGCTTGCAACTTTTTTGTCTCAGCGGCGCTTTTTTCGCCCCGACAAATAATGCAGCGCGATCGCTATCGCTCGCTAATTATCAGCGAATTGTTGTATCACTGCGCCAACATTGTAGCTCAACCAGTATGTCACTTTCCGCAAAATCGTGAGATATCGGCGAGAAACTCTTCCTCGGATCGAGTTTTCGGTTCGCAGTATCGCGTTGGAACACCTATCTCGGGTCTAAGGTCTAAGCGATGCACTTTATTCGCCGAGATAAAAGCTCGCGAACGTTTCGGGCGGCGTTGTCAGATTTTTGGACGCCGAGGAGCAAGTCGCGAAAACGTTCCCTTTTACAAGAATTACAAGAGTTATTTTACGAAAATTATTTGTAAATGATGTGACTTAAAATCTGAATGATTGACATGTATGTCTACGACCTATAGACCAATAAAAGTCAATGGGATCCCTTGTAGAAATAAAATTTCTGAAAATCTTTGAACATTTCTGAAAACCTCTTAAAATGTCTGAAAATCTCTGAAAAACTATCAGAGTTTTTCAGAGGTTTTCAGAGAAAACTCTGAAATTAAAAAAAATATCTTTAAAAAACAATGACGGTCCCAATTTGTTCAGAACTTTTCAGAGATTTTTAAAGGTGTTCAATGATTTTCAAATGTTTTTGATCATTTTTCATAGATTTTCAGATATTTCAGAGATTTTATTTCTACAAGCGATCCAATTGACTAACTGATTTCAAGTGTAATTGGTACTGTTGCATTCTATAGAGATAACAAATAGTTTTAATGGTTGTTTATTCAATAAAAGTCGTACAGTTTTGTATGAGATATTTAGGTTTTCATTGGTACAGTTACTTATGGTAATGAAATAGTAAGTATACATTTCGTTATAAGTGGGATTAACTACATAATCATTTAATGAGGAATATAAAAATTAAATATTTTGTAAATTGAATTGAATGGTGTCTAAATCACTAACAAGGAAATCCATTCAGTATGGTATAAGTAATAACGTAAATAAATAAAATTCTTGTGGCATCTTTTTTAGTATAATCTACAGAGGGCGCTCAATATTCAATCCCCACGAGTGAAACGAAATTTCCAATTGATAAGTGAAATTGTATGTTACAGTTTTTTAAGAGTGTGTAATCACAAGTTATTATATGGATATTAATGGATTTTAGACATTTCAGTTAATAATAGGATACAGTAGATTATTAGGTATTTTATTTTATTTGCTGGCATTTGATGTTAATATTTCCATGAAACGATATAAATGGTAAATTAATGCAATATTTTTACTGAAATGTGCAAATTGAAATCAAGAGACACGGTAATGTCTTTGGTTAAGTACAAAAATGTAAACGTCAGAACCACTACAGCTTCTTATCCCGAGTGAACAAATATACATTTTGGTGATCAAAAATACCTTTTGACTTCACATAGAATATTTTATAACTAAGAGTACCTTACATTACCGGTGAACTAAACTATTTTACGCATTTCTATTGTGATGACTCCAATAGAATCATTTTGAAATTCAAAATTGATCAAAAGAGAACAAATGGTAGCATACCAATGTTACGATTAAACACTATAAACCTAATCATTTATGGATTTCAGTAGAATTATTGCATCAGGTTTATGAACCAGGACGAGAAATTAGGGAGAAATTCTCTCGAACATTGTACTTTTAGCAAACTTTGTGTCGGTGTAAAATCGTACGTTAACTTTAGCGACTGCTTTTTTGGAAATGACGTTTCGTTAATGAATTGTGTACGGTCGTTTGAAAACTTGATGGTTTTCGTATTTTTGTTTTGACAGTGACACTTGGATAACCAGGTTACTGAATTGATAAACAGTCCAAAGCCGAAATTGCCGTAACTCCGGCAAACACACGAGACAGCGGACGGACAAACAGGGCAATTTGACCATTGCGAAACGCACTGCGGCCCATTGTGCCAGACAATGGCGGATCGACAAAATAATGACACAACTTTCCATTTCCATAATTGGCTTCCGCGCAAAAACGGTGCCAATTCACCCCGTTCTCACTTGCCCGACAAAACGACGATCGTTTAAAAGCAGCACGACTCCCTCGTATGCCAAGTAGCAATTTCCAAATGAACTCTTTCCTGCATGCAATGTAAAGGGTTAATTTTTGTTCTTATAAACCGCGACGTTCGAAAGGAAAACCGGAAGCGAGGCGGGAGACGCAGAAAAAGAAATGAGATTCGCTCGGCGTGCATCCTAATTACGATATTGACAGTGAAAACGTTAATGATAGATCACATTCTTTTTGTGCAACGAAGCAGGTGGCGCGAGGAATCGAGGCCACGCGAATTACTCGCTGCATCGGGCCGCGCCGCGTTTTTTACTCTACGCGCGAATAATTGCCCGTATTGAAATAAAAAGTAACATGACATTCGACTTGCGGCCGCGAAAAGTCAAAACGAAAGGATTTCGAATGTTTTGGGAAAGCGGAATCGCGGGCGCAACAATTTCTGAAATTGACCAATTTGATTTTGAACTGAGAGTTTGGATTTGAGGCGTTTCGTTTCTATAAACGTTTTCGGAATTTTTGCGAAAGTTTTGAACAACAAAAATTTTTTCGATTATGGATATCGAGAGTTAAAATAAAGAAAATGATATTTGAACGTTTTTGATGTTTGTTTGATAAACTTGTTAGTTACGATTGTACCTTGACGACAAAAAAGTAGAAATAAGTATAGTAATAGAACACACTTGTTTTTAATTCGAATCTTTATGAATAATGATAGTAAGTTTCACCGTTTATGGTGGGAAGACACACGAAGTGATATTATTTTTAATGATTCGTGCTCTGAAAGTCCATAAATAGTGGAATTTCTAGTATTGTAACACTTTCACACATTTTTTAACTTGTTCGTTAATTTGTCTTAATATAAGTACACCAATTAGACAATTTTGATATCATAAACCATGTCATATCTTCTTTAAATTTACATCACTTTTTACATGATATTTACATAAAAATGTACAACGTAAAAATAAAATTTCGCGACACTTTCTTCACTTTCTTCATTTCTTCAAAAAGTGTTCTCAAACATTTTTTTAATTGTCCTGTAAACGAAATTGTCTCTCGGATTATTAATTTTCGACTCTAATACTGCAATATAACTATTTTCGAATTATACCACACGAAAAATATGAAAATTCAGAAAATACATAAAATGCAACTAAAATTTTAACGCCGCAAGAATTGCAGATTTTTTCAAAATTAGCTCTGTTTAATCTTTTCAGGCTTCTCCGTGGATTTTCAAAAATTTAAGAATGTTTCATAGTACATTCTGAGATGTCGCTTTTAAACTAAGAAAATGAAGTGGTTATACGAACTGAATCTGTTAATTTAAGTTAAGACAATTAAATTTTTTCGAAGAATAAACTAAACGTTTAATTACGCGAAAATGTTTAAATCGCGTAACTGTTTTGTGGGAATTAAATACTTCAGTTATACTAAATAATTAAATTGATAGAACTAAAATTGATTCGTGCCAATTAATCCGTGTTCTCAATATACCTCTTCTAGCGAAACAAAAATCGCATTCGAAACTCACGCGATTTAATTTCAATCCGATCAAAAGCCGCTCAACACTTATCGTCTGTCGCAAAACCGCTCGTTGCCCCGCAATTAAAACGCCATCTCTCGCGGTAAAAACGCCGTGTCCGCGATTAACATGAAAATCGAGGGCGTTTTGACGTCGCCGGACGTTTTCCTCGATCCCGCGATCCCGCCGATAATTGCTCGTCGATCGTGCTTTCCGCGCCCGTGACCAGCGGAGCATCGATCCGGATCTTCGTGAATCTTTCAGCTCGAAATTACACACGCCGCGCACCTGGACGCGCGCAAATTTTGTTTTCTTATTTGGACGGCGCAACGCAAAGTGCCAGTCTCACTTTTCTCACGACGCGGCGCACAGGGAAGGGTCGCGGGGGGAGGGGGGACGAGCGCGCCGATTAAGGGCGGGATCATGACCCGCCGCAACCTTATTCCACCCCCGACGAGCGACCCCGGTTACGTCAGTACTCACGACGCAATTATCTCGAAAAACGCGCGTTAATCAATTTTGCATCATTTTCGACCTGGAATATCCCACAGGGAAAAAGTATATTAGCATGTAATGCGCATATAATAACAAGTGTACAACTTTTTTTGCGGAAGAAATGTAGGTTTCATGTATTCTTATATAGTTTATAATGTATACTGCCAATAAAATGTAGTTCAGTATATGTTAAAATATATTTGACAAATATTTAACATATATTCATTTATTTACTCATTTATGCATGTACGATATTTATATAATGTAGCTTATATTGAATATATGTATGGAAAATACAAATTTTGTAAGAAATACACGGTTAAATTGAATTTAGGTGCATTTAAGAATTTTTTCAGTGCGGAATACCGCTTTTTTTCTTAATTGCATGGAGATGTTGAAAGGGTAGCATTTTTAGGTTATGGATCAGTACCTCACGGTAGGATAGGGCACTGATCCATCATTTTTAAGTAAAATTCCGGGTTAGAAACACCCTAAATGAGACATTTTAAGGTCAGGTTTTGCTAAAAATTTGGTCATAAAGCTGTTTAAACCTGATAAAAATATTTCATTTACACTGTTTTTAGGTTATTTTATATTTGGTATATATAAAATAATCTAAGAATACTTTGTATATCAGTAATATCAGGAGCAGCATTACTTTTTTTATCTTTATTTAATTAGTTTCTCTTTTATCTCTATTAAAAACATTTTTATTTCAGTTTTATTTTATTTTTATTTATATTTTATTTTCATTTAATTATTATTTAATTCTTGCATTGTCCGAGACGTGGCAACCCTGCAAAATAAAAAATGGTAAATATTCTAAAAAATACGATAAAAATATTTTTTTTAATGGGTAAAAATTTCAAAAATGTTTAAAAAATTCAAAACGAATTAAAAATTTTTTTTAAATCACCAAAAATTCAAAGAAATTCCCAAGTTGGATTTATAGCTTACATTGTTATTTTTATATTCTTTAACTTTCTAGTTATTCTTCACATTCGTCATTTTTTGCCATTCATCGGTTTATTTTCCGTGTAATTTTCGAGATGAAAATAGTAAAACGTTGAATATCGAGAGGGTCGACTCCACTCAGGAGTAAAGGCCGAATGTCAGCAGAGGGCGTTTGACGGTTTCGGACACTTGAGGTAGGACTCATACGGCCATAAAAAAGGACGCGGTCGTAGAAGGTAGGGGTAGGTCAGCACCCACCTACGCAACGAAATCAATACGACGAGGCCTAGAAATAGTCCCTTGCGGCCTACCACGCCTCGAAACGCACACTCCACCCTGGTCCAGTTGCTCGAATGACTGACAGCAGCCTTTCAGTCTTCACCGAAACGTCTTTTCGTTGAGACTGAAAAGAGGTTTCTTCTACGTCTCTCAATTTTCTAGACGACAATACAACAACCAAGAAATACTGATATAAAAAAACAATAAACTGAACACTTCTATTAATTGAAAAAACAAATTTAATCAAGTTTTGAATTAGAAATATTTAAACTGGTTCTTCAAGTTCCTTGAAAAATGTTTTTTGTTAACTTTTTTACGAAAAAGAAATGTTCCTAATCAAAAACAATTTATCAAATGCAGATCGAACAGACACCTTTTTCGTTTCGACGATGAGACGCAGAAACCGAAACTGCAAAACGAAAACTAGACGCCACACTCGAGGTCCAAAAATCGATCTTAATCAGCCCGAAAAAGTGTCCGCCCGCGGCATCCACCTTCTTCATCACTTTTTTCATGAATATCAAAGACCGCCGGAATCAAATCAATACGAAAACAACGGCACCTGCACGCTCGCCATCAAAACACGTCAATCGAATGGAAAGCGGGTTTTTCATATTTGTCCGAATTGACGAGTAAAAAAAGCCGCTCTGACGTAAGCCATCGATTTTTGCGGGTTTTGCATTGACGCACTGAAATTCAATTCGGCGTCGCGAGATCTCCCCGCGCGGCAATATTTCACGCGAAATGAGTTTTACGTTTTCGCCGCGCGTTCAATCGGCGTCGAAGCTCCCATTGTCACTTGGCTATTTATAAGCGGCGAAAAAGAATGAACATACATATGCGCTTAATTATACCTAATAAATGGACTTATATGCCCCGAGTAAAAAAATTAAAAATAGATCTAAATAGATCATTCACGTATATTAACACATGCACATCGATTGCAAAGGGCACAGTTTTATCACAAGAAAATGAGTAAAACCTGATTTCGATCCCATTTAGCTTTTCATCACAGTCAGATCTATTTTTCATCAAATTTGTTTCATTTTTACCGTTCAGGTACAATCGTGAAATTTTGACGTCACTTCCGGAGCGATTCTGAAAAACGAGTCAGTCACAGGTTTATCGGGAAGTCGAATCAAATCAGCAGGCAGACGTCGAAAACAAAAAGTGTGAGCGAAAAAAAGCGAATTGATCACTCTGCGTCTTTCGGCTGACTAGGATGAACGCGTTTTTGCTTCTCAGTTCTGTGCGATTTCCATTTCAAATTTCGCGATGAAAAGTTTCTTCGACGCGGACGAAAAAATGTCGAACGCAATCCGTGCGTTCCGGCGTTGTTCGTTCGATCTTTTCTAATCTCGCAGACGTTGTTATTAAGATGAGTTTCTTCTCCGTTCGATCGGACCAAAGTAAACAAATTAACGGGAGATTCGCGAGATGCGAGCCGACGTCAAGAAAACGAAAGTACTGGCGTGTAATTTTGTCGAAAGCGGCCGACAGGCCGCGACGCCGCGATGGGTCTCATTTTTCAATTCAATTTTCATCGACCGGGTTTTAATGTGGCAGATTGCGCGCCGATTTTCCCTTTCTTTTTTCCCCGCGAGCTTAATTGAAAGCAATGTCGTTTCATGTGAGACAATAATTGAGACGAGATCTTTCTGTTTTACAAGGATGAAAAAAGCTCGAAACTCGTGCAGAAGTGCAGGTTTTTGAAACCAGTGTTTTCAAGTATCAATTTTCCATTTCAGTTTGCAGAACAATCGTTTGCGAATTAGTTTAACTGTTTTTAATGTATACTTGAGAAAATAGTATGAGGTATTCAACTTTAGAATCACGAATATGATGAATACAGGATTTTCTGAAATTAGGGATTATGAATCTGATGAAGTTTGCGGTATTTCTAGATGGAAAATTTACTTTTAATTCCATAAAACCTTCCATAACTTATTAACTCAATTTTTAAAACTATTCTTACAAACAAATTTTTTTTCTAACAGAACTCTAGAATATTTTCTCATTAGTTTACCTCATACCAATTTTGACCTACGTAAACCTTACATCGAAACTCTAAACTCCGGAAACATTTAACAGTGTATTACTATTCTCCATTTCAAAATTTCTCACGATTGTTCCATAGTCAAGTTTCCTATACTTTTCCTCGCAATAACGACGTAATCCTCCTCTTCACGACTCCCCATTTACCCATAAGAAACCACCCTTTCCTCACGACCTTCCCCTCCCCGCACTTAACCCGAAATCCACCTGTTTCTCCGTAGTCCCCTCGAGTCCAAGCAACTTAGCCGGAAGGAGCGAGAAAGCGAAAGGAAACGGCGCCTGCGTTCGCTCTCGCACACCATTTCTGCATTGTCTCGCGTGATCGCGTTGCACCGGCAGCTCCGGTCGGCGATTCCGCGACGCCGACGGAGCCGTCGACGGCGATCCGCGGGAGCGGGGGAACGGCACCCGCCGGCGGAGTAGGAAAATTCAGGTCGCGCCTTGACACACTTATGCTTACCACGTGCATCGCGTGCAATACGCATGTGCGCGCGCCGCGACGAGATTCGCGATGCGCAATACCAAAACAAAAGGCACAAAGCGCCGTGCGAAAGGATCACGGCTTTCGTGGGAGAGGAATAAGGCGTCGGGCGCCGAAAGCGAGTTGCCGGGTTTCGGATTTCCAGGTTCCACGCGCCCGACGAGATTCGGTCGCGGCCGCTTTTCGGCTCGTTTTCTGGGCGATCCGGTTATGTAAGAAGAGCCGGGTCAGGAGGATCGACGTCGAAATCAACGCTTCTTGCCCCGGGTGCAAGTTTGGTCGGGGATTTGGAGAGACTAGAATTATGAAAGATTATTATCCCTTTCACCATTCAACCCACCCAGATTAGATTTAGGGAGATTAGGGAGATAGTATCGATTTTTAACAGAATAGATTTGGATAGAGAAATTGGAGGATGTTGGATTTAGATAAGGGATGTGGTTCTTCAAATTTTGATGGTTCATGGATTTGAATTCGGATATGACTCAGCTGATTTGATGATGACCATTTGAATTTATGAGTAATTTTGGATTTAAAGGTGATACTTTGGATTTGCTTAGCATCGTTTCACTTCGACTTCGTGATTTGGACATTAATAGAAATTCTTAAGGATATTGGCTTATGAGACCATTTCTAGCATTTTGATTTATTTAAAATTAAGAAAAGCTGTTGGAAAGATAATAATTAATTAGGATATTCCTTGTAGGAATGAATTTTAGTAAAGTATATCAAATAGTACGTGTCTTAAATTAAGATTATTGAGTCTTAAATCTTACAAAATATTCCAGAAATGCCAAGGAAATCAAATTCATATTACTTTTAGGAAAAGAAGTAAGGAATAGTTACCCAAAATTTAATTTAAATTGACCTCACCGTTTTTGAGAAAATTAATTTTGAAGTAGCCACAAGAAAGCATGTAGATTATACCAAAAGCTAGTTTGCCACGGATTTTCTCGAAAACAGTGTAGTCAAATTCAACAAAATTTTGGGGAATTGTTCCTCGTAATAAGTTTCAAGCTGGCATAAAATTTGAGCTCCCTGGCATTTCTGGGAGGATTTGCTCAATTACACAGTTACCTGTAGGATAAATCAACCTTGAGTCTACATTATTTAAAAACGACATTTTCCATCGAACTAATTGGATAGAGTGAATCGATCTGGTTTCAATGAATTGCTTTAGGCAGGCTAGTTGAACATTGTGGCTGGAAAGTAAATTGCTTTATTCAAAGTTCTTGGTCGTTTCCCTTCTGATAGAACGTTTCCGGTGAATTTTGGAGTATCGGAAACATTATGTGCAAAACACATTATGGTTTGAGGGTAATCTTATGTAAATGTTTCACCGGACGTTTCATGCAATATTCCGGCCTGCGTCGGATTTCACGAATCTCGATGCCTTCTGCGAGATAGAATTAATCCAATAAAACAGAATAAATCTCTGGATTAGCTATTGTGATTGAGATGGTATTGTTCTTTTTTCTTTAATTTAATGATACGATTTCTCATCACACATGACCGATTTCGATATGGTTGATAAAATGTTAAACTGGCTTAAAAACGTTTAAGGTATTTCTCCTGTGAAAGGCTGTATAATTAGGGTGCCAAGTAAAATATTTGTATTTTATTGAAGTAAAATTATTTTTTAAGCAATTTTGTAATGAAAATTCTTTTGTACACGCTAGAAATACGTTTTCTGACTGCTATTCTTAAAAAATAATTAAAACTTTTTTATTAAATGTTCATCAAAACGTAGAGATTATATATCTATATATATCATTTTTCAGCAAATTCGCTAAATACTTAGAAACTAGATAGTAAATCGTCAATTTTCTTTCACAGGACTTTGTGTTACGTTAATATCTGTATATGGTTAGTTTTTTATCAAAATCTCTTTGTTTTGGTTCTAATTATTTAAAAAAAATGAAAGTTTTCAGACCAGTCCCCTATGCTGTTAATGTTACTTTGTAAAACTTTGGTGTTAAATATCTCTGCAACTGGGCAGTGAATACGTGAATCTGCGACAAATTAAATATTATCAAAAAACGAATGCAATTTCGAAATTTCATTGAATTCTCTTTGATTTCACTTTACGGGACAAATGCCTTAAGTAGATTAACTCATAAATCATATTCACCAAATTAATAATATCGAGAAAAGTTACAAATGAAAAAAAATGCTTCCGATGATTCTATCTGGTAAATTCTTAAACAATTCAACTTTTGAACTATTCCTCACAAGTCAGTTATTATCAACCATATTTCTTTCATTCGAATTCCAGTCAAATTTACTTCATTTATTTGTTTTTATAATTATTTCACTATTTTCAGCGCGAACTTCCGTCTAAAGTCGGACATTGCCAACGCGGCGCTTTACTTCCCAAAACGTCGTCTGGCGTCGCGTACAAATATAGCTCCGCGCACAATGGGGCTCGCCAAAATGACGCGACAGCGGAGATTCGCGCGCTCGGTTTTGCGCGCGAATTTCCGGCATCCGCGGGAACTTTCGTTTCCAGCGGATCCGTCAAAAAAGAGAGCAGCGGCGGTAGGCAAATTCGCAGCTGCCGCGCGAGCGAAAGGCGCCGCGCGCGCATCGCCGGGCGTTTTCATCGCTTGAAAAGAACGCCGAGAAAAGAGAAAAAAACGCTGTGTAGTTTCACTGCGCGCGCGCTCTTACCGCTCGTCGCGCGCGAATTCGCGGGAGAATCGGCGAATTCGCGCGCGATCTCGATTTCTTTCGCACACGTAATTGATTATGGATAAAGGATGCGTTTCCCTTTTTCCAGAGAGCGATTCATCATGCGAAATTCTGTCTTTTCCCATTCGCAGATCGGAGTATCGATCAATTTGAAGGATTGAGGTTATTGATTTTTGGATGATGTTTAATCGGGAAGAGATTTTTCACTATTGCAGTTGAGGAGTTTTAATTCGTAGCTTTGTATTATGAAATTTTACTGAAACTACTGAAACTACTGAAACTTTCTTTCTTGATGAAAGAAACTTTCAGTAATACTAAATCAAAGATTTATACATAGAAAATTCTTAAATATTTTTCAAAGCTGTCTGTTTTGATATATTTTATGAATTTACCCGAGTACTATTATACTAAATTGGGGTCAAATGTGCAATGTTAAAACATTGTTATTATTATTAACATTCTAAAAATAGTTCGCCAGTTACAAACATAGGTTTATTAGATATTCCTTCGACCTCTTCAGTGCATTTTACCTCACAGCCGAAGTTCCACTGACCTATTGTTTTTATAAACAAAATCACGTAGAAATAAATATATTTCTATAAATATATCAGTTTTTCACTATGCCACATATCCATATATATTTCATTTTTAACTCTTGAAAATGAAACAAGTCGACCTGACAGCGGTGTACGCTGAAGTTTCAGTCGCGACAAATTTCTCCCTCGTTTCCGGTCGCAGAGCGCGAAAAGAAATCGGAGATTCGCGCTAAGCGGCGATGCAACGGCGCGTTAGCGCTCCACAACTTGAGTAGCAGTTGTATCTAGGCCAGGGCTAGCGTGCACGCGCGCGTGTGTCGGTGTTTCTGCGGTGCATGTACGTGCGTAAGAGAACGCGTCTAAGCTGTCTGGTTAAGGTGCATGCATGCGCAATACCTATATGGTGCGTCTTGGCACTATCTCCTTAACTAGAAGGATAACCGTTCGACGGGCGCTCGCGCGCGCCTCACTTTCGATTCGCAGTCAAACGTATCGCTGATTTTTAATCATACGTGTGGCAGCGGCGCATCTACTCGTAATAACGAGTAATTGCAAAAGTGAAAAATTTATTATTGCACGCCGCCGCACCGAGCCGGACGGCGCTTTTTCGACTGGAGAAACTACGCCGCCTAGATTCGCGCGCTTTTTACCGGGCAATTTTTTGTTAACTTAGAATTTCGGGAACATTAGACGGATACTGTTTTTACAGACATATTAGAGGGATATTTTGGAAAATTGATTTGTTGAACGGATGTGAGAATTTGGGAGCATTTTTTAGATTGAGTACGGATAGATTTCAGAAATTTGAAAAGTTGCAGTCATGAAACTTGTATTGACGAATGTTTAAAACGTAGAATTTGAAAATGAAATTGCGGTGGAAACTTTTCAAATATAAATAATGGTTACATTAATGAAAGTTGTTTTGTTCAAAAATCACACTTAAACTGAATTTTCATAAATTAACTGTAAATCGACGCCACGTCATAAAAAAATAGTGACTAAATATTTCATCACTAAACCACGACAACGAAATGCCAGTACATCTTCACACCATAACAATTAAGTACTGGTTCTAATAAGTGAAACGTTTAGATTAAAATTTTAAATGTTGAAGATATTTTAGAAATGTGTATCAACCTCTGAGTTCAAATCGTTGAGATTAGAAACGTTCCAGAATAACGTCAAAAGAATAAATCTGAATATTTTATTTATAAAGTATAAGGAGATAAAAACGTCTGCAATGGCAATGTACGCAAACAATAGTGTTGTTGCCGTTTTCTATTTTCAGTGCACCACTTATAACTAACTACAATTATTATTTATTGAAGAATTCAAAATAGTCCCACACACATATCCATCCCTCTCTCGCGCAAATCGGAAAAAAACATCAGATCATACAGCAGAAATTAAGTTTCTGCTGCATACAAATCTTTGAAGTCCAACATTTTTACTACACTTTATTAACATTTCGAATCATCCTAAAATACATTTACCGATATCGCTGCATTTCCTTGGATTCATGTCATTTGCCAACGCTATCAAAGGGTATGATAATTTATATTCAAACTTTTTCCTACTGCATAAAATACAATGAAAAAACTTCCCATCACCCTTTCCCTTATCTCCCCCTTTATCCTCCTCCCCCCGCGACTCAATCGAATCCAAGCGACTGCGATCGCCGAAACTGCGACCTCCTCTTCTTCATCCGAACAAACGGCCAATTGTCTCGAGCCGATTACCTCGATCCCGATGTTTATTAGCCGGTCGCTCGTTATCGCGCGGAAAAAAGCGCCGCGCCGAGAAAAGCCGAGTCGCCGCCGCGTAACCGCTCTCCCCTTATCTCCCTCCTCCCGCGCCTCATTTAAATGTGCTCTAATTGCGATAAATTAATCGTTCGCGCATTGTTTCGCTCCTATCTGATCCGATTGGGCACGGACGCCGATAATGTCGCTCGCGCGACCAGTCTTTCTCCTTTATCGAGCGATTCTCCCCAATTCATCGCACCCGAATCAGTCACGAGCTTTGATTGACACACTTGACAAAATGTCGCGTTCTCGTTTCGCCGTCTCCTTTTTTCGCGCTTCATTCTTCTCGCTCTCCTGTTGCGTCTTCGAGTGCGTGTCTCTCTCTCTCTCTCTTCCACTCTCTCCCTCTCTCTTTCCACTCTTATTTATGGCTTATCGCGTCGGGCCGTATCTCTCCCGCATTTTACGCCTTGCGAAACAAAACGGAGACATCGCATACAACTTCCGCCAAGCTTTATCGCGAAAGGCGCGAAATTTGAACGATGGCTCGGGTTTCAAGGGCGTCAAGGGTGCCAACCCGTCCAGAGAAAAATCAACTTATATATAGCATATATGGCGCATATATGTTATTACATATAGAATGAATAAAAACATATGTGTCACATGTATGTTTGCACATAAGTCATATATATCCTGACATTATGCGGATGTTTATGGGGCTCATGTGGACATATATGCAGATATATTGGTTGGCATAAATGCGTCGAACTTGTTTTATATATATATATCTGCTATATACGGCTATATAATTTGTGTATATGGGCAGAGTCGCCGTTTTTGCTGCAGAGCTGCGGATCTGACTGAGCGTCGGTATTTCCGCGCGCATTGTCGCGATTTTTGGCGCTTCGACTATATGAATTCCTCGTCTTGTTTGCCGATGCCAATGCGACGACGCTGCCAGAGGAAAAGTTACGACTCGTGGAATCTGGACACGCGTTCCTCGCGTCCTAGTGGCAGAACGGGCGAGCTTCGAATGTCGACGCCCCCGACCCCCTCCGCCCGCAGTCCGTCCGTCCGCGTCTTGCATTCTTCCTCTTCTGTCTACCTATGGTTCGTCGTCGTTTTTTCCTCACTGGTCGTTTTGTTCCACTTTTTCCCGGATTTGTATTTGCTTGTTTCGTGGTTCGCGTTCTCGAAGGAAATAGGTCGCGGGAAGCAAGGAGAATGAGTCGGGTTTCCGGGATTTCAGATCGGGTCACGCCGGGTTGCAGCGAGACAAAGCAAGCTGTTGAAATGCGTCACCTTGAGTCATGAAAGTGTAAAGACGCGCGGAAAAAGACTGGAGTTGTTTCCTGCGAAAAAGGCTGCTGGAAAAAAGGCACGGCTCGCTAACGAATCGACGCGGGACTGAAAAATTTCCCTTTCAATGAAAGCTACGACCTATTTTCGCGAGCGAAAAGTCTGTTGACATTTTGAGTAAACCCTGATAAACTGGGAAAACTCTAAAGAAGACTGTGAAGTTTGAAACTTTGATAATAGAATGATCACTTTTATTTTCACAAAGAGAATTTGTAAACAACAGCGTAATTAAATTAATAATAAACCAAATCAATCAAACGCCGGATAGGAAACTACCCAATCCTGCGTGGAACACCATACTTTCCTTCCACGCCAGTTTCCAGCCCAACCACGTCATCCCAATCCAACTCGACCATTCCGCATGAAATTACCATTTTGATTCCAACGAAATCGACACCGTCAACAAATCACACATAGATGGCGCTCTCCCACCCGACTGCCAACATCAACATTTCCCTCCCCATCGACCAAAAAACCCATAATACTCCTCCTCCGCAACATCCTCGACTCGGTTACCCGAACTTCTCCTCCGTAACGACCGCGCAGGGTCAATTGGGAGGGACAATATTGATGTTTATGTTCGACGATGACATTAGGGGACGCTGGGGTCGTAGTCTCTAAATAAACAAGTCTCGAACTTTTTACCTTGCGTCTGAAAAAGGACAGCCTAAAAAATACAGTGTTTCATTGCAAACATTTGCGTGGAAAAATGGGTCTGGAAACAGCCTGGAAATTATCCGAAAGCTGTGCCAAGATCTTAGGGAGGCTGAATTCTGACTCTACATATTGCCAAACTCTTCTCGATGTCAAACAGTTAAAAGACAAACTAATTAGATTAGGGCTGAACCTTTTTTCCTTCTTCTTAGAAGAAACTCCACATTGAATTATTAAGAACCTGTATGTTTCCAAACTATTCTCAGACTTATCCCTGTTAAAAGATACCTTGGTTAGTTCTCAAAAATAATATCTGTGCGGTTTATGACAGGATTTTCCAACGTCATTTGTTTAGCAGTGTTTCGTATATGGATCTAGTGGATTTTCTAAACTGAGATCATAGACTTCTGGATAAAGGACCCAGCACTAACCTCATTAAAATTAGATCCCAATGGATCTGTGCCAAATTTCATTCAGAACACTTTCATTGCGGGGTCCTTTATCAAAAAGTTTTTTCAAACCATTCTAAAGTGTGTCCTAACCTTCCACTCACTTCTGTCAGACAAAAAGTACCTAGTAAGGTTGTTTCCAGACAGATTCACTCCCTCCTTCGATTGTCTTGGCCCCGAACGGTACCCGTCGGAAACGCGGACGGAAAGCCCGCGATGCGTGAAGTCGGCGCGGAAGATGGACAAGGTCGGGGGCTCTGGTCATGAGAACCGCACGAAAATGGAAATGGCAAAAAAGGAGGAAGGAAAGCGCGTCCCTCGGCCACGATAAACATTGCGTTGCGACAATGGCTGAAAAAAGGGACGCGCCTAATTAACGGTTGGCGCGATCCTGCGTGTGTGTGCGTCATTGGCGCACACGCGATTTCCGCTTATTATGGCCGGATTCGTGCGTTTACTACTTGACGCTGCCTAGTGACATTTCGCTTGTTACCGCGGTTTTTGTTCACCGAAGGCCGAGGAGGAAGCGCCGGTATTATTAGACCCGGGAATCTCTGGTTATTGGTCGAACCGACTTGCGAGGGGTCAGAGAGCGGCACGGGGTCGCGGAAATTCGGCGGTGGGACATGGGAGGGGGGTCGACCGGAACGCCGGGGAAGCGGTCTTTCGGGTCAGGCGAGGCGGCTTTTGCGGAATCACGCGAAATCGTGGCTGGATCAGGGCAGCCTATTAATCATCCGGGTTCGATCGAGCTGAAATTTGAGCTGCCAGCGTTAACGGGCAAAAAGTGGAGCGGGGTTGGCAGAGACGGGTGGGAGTTGGGAGGAAGTTTTGACGGCGTTTGGATGGAGGTGCGGGGAAGGATAGACGAGGGAAGTGTGGAGGGAAGTTAGGGAAGGAAGAGCGATTCGGAGGTTGGGAGGAAATTCGAAATATTTTGTTAAGAAAAGACGTTTGGAAGATATTTATTGAGAAGAGAGGATTGGGTAATGTGAATGTTTGTTAAACTTTTCCATTCTATGAGTTTCTATACTGATAAGGTACAGTGGATTTGAAAGTGTGTTTAAGAGATTTAATGGTTACAGTTTACGAAATTTCTTTAGATTCATACTAAACTCGCTGAAAATTCACTGTTTTAAATATTATTTTTAAATTTTAAATATTACTTTTTTCAGGGTTTGAGACCATGATATGCAATTTGAAGTCTGCTAACATTTTAGTACTCGTTTCGAAAGAAGAGACATTTATGATGACTTGCCGTTAGTTATGCTACATTTACATTGACAAACAAGTGTCTCATTTAAAGATGTGTGGACAGTTTGGTTGTCTTCTCTGACAAACTGTTTATGAATATAACATTTATTTTTATACTACACGTACAGTCTGAAAGTAAATGTTGTTTTAATATGTAATGGTAAAATCATTCTTACTTTTCATATAATTTTTATAATGTTTAGACAAAAAAGCCAGCAAGTGTAAATTCATTACACTTGCTGGCTTTTCTACCAAAACCTTCAAATGCGACAATTGCTTCTCAATCTAGACTCTCTTCCAAAAAAACTGCAGCATTCTATCAGCTTCTTGTTGCAGTTTATTGTTGCTTTTTTCAGCAGCAACAATAAACAATACTGCTAAAAATATCTACGATTATTCTGTTTTATCTTCCATCTTCAACGTTTATATACTATGTAAAAAACCTGTAATTAGAACCGGATTAGATCTGAATTTAATCCTATGCCGATCTTATATCGATCAGTACATCAAATACCGTTTCACGTTGATTTCTTTTTTCCTTTGATCACCTACCTTCCCTTATCAAAAAATACTACAGATACGTTTCTTAAGTTCCATAATAGTGTTGATAGTAACCATAGGTGAAAACCATACATAGTAACCATATGTGCAAAATTGCAGTAACCATAGGTTAAAGTTACCAGAGTACGTACTCTTTGACAAGATTCTATAGTTAATACATAAAAGACTTACAGTAACTACATTTTAGAGTTACTACAGTTTTACTATAGTTACTATAGTTACTTCTACATGTAACTATATTGACTAAATTAGATTTAAAATCGACGATCATCGTAAATTGAGTTTTAGTAGAGAGGATTCGATATTCGAACATTTACTAACTCTATAGGTACAAATACTTAGAGTAACTACTGTTTTTGTCGTAACAATTATTATGTAGTGCCTAATTTACTATAAAATAATCATGTAGTTGACTTTGTAGTAACCACCAACAATTACTTGGAATCACCACAAGGCTCTTATAGTTCCCTTATAGTGTTTTTCGGTAAGGGTTTCCCAAATTCAATTCAACTCAGTTTTCAAAATTCCTTCCGACTTATTTCCTCCAAACCCTGTACCCTCACCCCTCCTTTCCCACCCCACCCCCAATCGACCCCACAACCTCGTCCCGCACGCCAGGCCCGTGCATAAATAAACGGCCTCGCGCTCGCGCCTCTGTCCCGTGGGTTTCTCAGGTCCGGATTTTCGCGCGCCTGCAGCGCAGCCTTCTCATAGTCGCGCGCTCACAATTGCAGTTGCCGGGGGAAGACCGGCAGGCGGAGGAGAGCAAGAGCGCCAGATACGAGCGAGACAGCCGCGTGCATCAACGAGCTGCCGCGGGGGCACGCGGGGGGACACCGGGGAAGGGGGTACGGTCGGGGGGACAGGGGGGCGCAGCGCGCTAGGCCTTGGGAGAGTTCGCTGCACCTCCCGTCCGTGCTGCCGCCCCGCGCGCCCCACGTGCAGCTCTTTTTGCACCGCTGTGTCCCCCCCCCTCGCCTTGCTCCCCTCCTCCCCCGTCCGACGAATCCGACTTCCCCTTTCTAAGTCGCCAGCGAGCGATGCAGCGGTGCACGCGTGTGTGCGTGCGCATTCACGTACACGGGCGCGTGTGCACGTATACCGGTTAAGCGATATCAATCCTCTCGCGCGGCATTATCGGCGGAAACGTCTGCGTCTGGCTTGTCGAAAACGCGCGATCCGCGCGTCCTCTCATGGGACCGCGAACATCGCAATAACATTGCTATGGGCCGAGTTTTGAGGATATTTTCCGTAGGGTTAGAGATGAACGCATTTCAGACTTCAGAAATGTTGATTAAAAACATTTTATTCGTGCAAGTTAAGAGGTTTATTTCCCCAAGTTTAAGGACGAATAATAATGTATACAATAGTTCTACAACGATGATTCCACATAATCATCGTTAGTCTAATGTATTTAGTATAAAAATTCGATTGAAATTGTTATCAAGGTCAAAATGTCATTAATATCACTTTCCGCCGATTTCCTGGCGCTGCGTTGTTGTCTTAGCGCCATATGTTTGTATAAATACTTCAGAGGGGGGATAAGGAAGGATCACGAATAGGTGGGAGGTGGATTAGAGCGGAAAAGCTGTGGAAGGTTCTGGACAAGATTTGCAAGCAGATCCTCTTGAGAGAAGAGGATTCCTTTGGGATATGGATCTGATTCGATACATTTGTATCGATCAAGTATTGGTCGTATATTCAATCTCAGAAAGGTGAAAGTGGGAAGTGTGACTGAAATGTGGAAGTAAGTTTTTAGGCATTTGTTCTCGAATCTCTTGGCGAAAAGGACCGAAGTGAAGGTGCACATGTTCACATGTATTTAACATTCTCTTGAATGAATCTCATTGCATAACGCCGTAATGGACTGAACAAAAAAGATTAATTACAGCGCGCGCACTGAAAAATAAAAGCTCAAACAGACTTTTTGCAAACGATGTCAAGGCGCCTGCGCGCGCGGTGCACCCGGGCGATTACCATAACCAAACTCGCGCACATTGATATTCCGTTCGGCGTAAACAGCGAGTGCAACAAAAGTGAGCGATTGGCGAGCAAACAGGAGACCGACGGCGAGAAAAACCGAGACGAAATGTGACAATGACATGCAGATGACTCAGCCGTCCGCGAACTAGTCTCCGCGCGTGGAGAACGTAACCTATAAACCTTCGAGCGACCGTAAACTAGGAGGTGCGAAAGCTTAACAATTCAAATTCGTCGGTTTTACAAGTCAATGGTCGCTTTTTTTGCAAAAACATTTTTTTCGACGGCCATACCAAAAAATCCGAGAGATAAGTTCTTGTTGAGTCCTTGCAGAGTCTGAGGTGGAAAATTACGTTCGTTGGGATAACAGAGAGAGTGCTGCATTAAGGATCTAACCGGGTGAAAATTATGTACGACCCTTTCATGCTGACATATCTCCTCGGATATATGTCCACATTTATGTTTTGTAGACCACATGAAACAAAACAAATGTATTAAAAAAACTACACTTCGGCCTTATCAGACAACTTGTTTGATTTCACCTTCTTCTCTCCAACGTAATCTTAGTTATTGACATCCTAAACAGTTTTGTTACAAATTTTACAGTCGTTTCGCAGAATTCCGTGATTAGCGAACCCAATCGTTAAGTTTGGCAACGACGCGAGTTCGCACAAATTGTCTTGGAACGTCCGGGTTAATCTGCGCCTCAGTTTTACGACGCTCGCGCCAATTCATCGCGGTTCACCTTTCGCGACCGGTTGTCTCGCAGCCGCAATCGATCGTCCCGAAAAAACAACCCGCGAAGTGGCCGTCGATTCGCCCGAAGGCCGGAATAAACCGTAAACCCAGTTAATCGTCTGGCCGACCAGCGTTTCGGATGAGTTACGGCCCGATGGCGGAGGCGAGTTTTATCCGACCGAGTTTTGCCACGGCTTCCGACAGAGGGTGAGCCGGTTGGCCGAATTTCCCGCCGGAAAAACGATCTTTTCCACGCGATTCTTAATTGCCGGATAGATACATCAGTCCACGTGTGAATTCCTAATCGTGGAGAAAAAGGCACGCAAGGATGGTGTTTACATACAAAGGGAAGGGACTGTGTAATTTACTCGAATAATTGCACGGTGGGTACAATGGGATGATGAAATCAATGGCGATTGATATGGGTTATCGGGGTGATCGAGTGGAGGGGAAGGTTTAAGGGAAGTTGGGTGAAAGGTCGGAGGTCAGCTGGCAACATAGGCAGGGGAAAACTAAAGATTTTCACCTTGGGTAGATGTTTGTTAATAAACGATGATTTACTGTCAATAATATATGTTTGACGCGTTATGCATTTTTTTACTATTCAAACAAAATTCATTCTGTTTGAAATTAATGCAACTTCTACTTCTAAACTGACTTTCGCAAAATTTATTCTTACTTATTCCAACTTGAATGGAACTTCTTCAGTGTTGTCTCAAACTTGACTATCTTCACTAACTTTATCTTCCTCAATCTTGAGTCAAACTGGATACATTCTTGTTTAGTTGACTCAAACCTGACTACTTATCCCTCAACTTAATCAAACTTGACCTAAAACTTCTCTTCATCCACTACTTTCCATCTGTCTCCCCAAATCCTCTCACTCCAACATCAACATTCCACTCCCTCCACCCTAAACCAACTCACTTCCACCCACTTCTTCCTCCACCGCAACCTAACCTGTCAGCACTCAATCGACCCATCAACTCCCCATCCACCGACCCGCCCCACCCATCAAAAAGCATAATCACCCGGAGCCGACAATCCGCCCCTTTCAACGCGACGAGCCGACGATTCCGCGATCGCATAAAAAGCTCCGTGTAATGAAAAGCACCTGTCGCCGGGCGCAAACGCGATAGAGCAATTGCGCCGCGTCGTCCGCTGGCGCGTCATTTTTTCCGTTCTTTATACGCGGCCGTAAAAAGACGCCACCAATTAAGCGTCAACGCTGGAATTGCGGGCGCGACGCGGCAGAAGGTAAAGGACCCCGTCGTCACACCCCGCTCACCCCCCCCCCCCTCGAGTCAGGGGGCGACTTGACCGCGAGGATGTATACGTTACACATATCGGCTTGGCGGAGCAAGTGCGACACGTTTTGAAAGTGATACATCCTCGACTCGCGTCACCCGTCGTGGGCGTCGCGTTAACCTTACACGCCGGCCGACTGTGTGCGTGCAACGCGCGTTATATAAAGGACTGCGTGGAACGCTTACGCGTGGATTTATTTAGCGGGCCCTGACCTTATAAAGACTATTCACAGTCAATTGCGGTTCAAGCGCAGTCCAAAATAATCGGATTCAACCGGAATTTATTCGAAATTCTGTTCTTTCCTAACTTACGGTACACCTTAAGGTACTTAGGGGGAAGTTCAGTTTCAGGATTTGGTAAACAAATTGGTGTAGGGGATGAAATCTGACTTTGAAATACATTCTACATTTAGTTGGTTTTAGGTTAAAGCTGATTTCGAAACATCTAAATTTTTAGAATTTCAGAAATTACGCTCATACACTGAAACAACTAGCTCGATTGTAGCAGCTACACTGGGAGAAATTTCTTTGGAAAAATGTGACAAAACGCATTTTGCTTTCTTTAATAAGTTTTTGCAGCTATTACAATAATTTCTATCAAAACTCCGAAATGATTTATCCACAGTTTATGGTAATAGTTACACTGTTAAAAATGTCCGTAAAATTAATGCACTTTTAATGCAAGTACTGGAAGTTCATTTCAGGCACGTGACTTA